>ML784532.1:21610-32625 GCA_009831015.1 Picea engelmannii
AAATCGACCCGGTAGTGGGCGCACGGGACGAAGGTGGTGGAGTAGAGACCTCTTCATAGAGGAAGAGAATCGACGACTGGAGTTGGTCGAGGAGAGTCCCGAACTCTAGGGTACCGTTGATCGCGGAGGAGCCGCGAGAGGTTCAAGCCGCAGGGGCACGGAGGAACCATTTCCATCGCACATCGGCGAATCGGGGTCAGCGAGTGCAATAGTCCCATGTACGTTAGAATCGCGAAGTGCGATTCCCCGATTTAGTCAAGACCGTCGATCCGAGTGTGGACAGGTGGAACGAATCCGGAATATCGGAGTTACGGCATTCAGGGTTTCCAGTGGTAGGAGACTTGAAGTCGCGGACCCGCGAGTCGCGAAGTCCCGACGTGACGTGGCAGCGTGGGACCCAGGAGTCAGAGTGGAGTCCAGGTGGAGTGCTCGTGGGACATCGGAGTTTCGGTACTCGAGGGTTGGATAGATCAAGGTTCACGCCGCGAGTAGGGATTCCCCGAGGTTGACCTTTGACCGTCGGGGTTCGGGTTTTGTTTTCCCCAGGGACAGCACTGTGAGGCTCGCGATATCGCGAGTTCCGATCTCCCGATACGTGAAGGGGTGATCGCCGAGAAGACTGTGGGTAGAACTCCCGAGAGGAGTGGAAGAGCTTGGACTCTTCGGGGCCGAGGGAAAGAGAAGGTCCTGGTGGTGTGACCAAACTGCTGAGAGTGCGGTTGCCGTCATTTTAGCGAATCTAGGATTGATTAGTCATCAACTAAATTCATTTAATTTTTATGGGTAGTTTTATTCAATAATCGAGGTATTGGATGGTTTGTTATTACAGTCGCCCGATTTTTTCTGCGGAACATGACATATTCATCTTCTGTGAAAACAGGGTTTATATTAAATAGGTTTTTCAAAGTGATACAAGAGTAAGGAACATAAAAGAGTGCTAATTATATTCATTACAATCATCTCTTCCAGTTCTTATTTTCTCAAGTGACTTCCCTAGAAAGAAAAAAACTAAAAAATTAGTCAAATTCATAAAGAAAGCTATATACAATATGTACAGTGCTGGTAAAAATCATAATTTTATGAAGTTGAAGTTGTTGGGTTACCTTCCCAACCAACTAAAATCTGAACAGTACGGTCCTTACTTACTTCCTGGAAAAATGATTCTTTTGAAAGCGGCTGATGGTAGAGTAGTAGCCAATGTCCATTTACTAGAAAAGGAGAACTAGACCCGTCGATGGTAACTAAAGTGACAGTGCCATTATCATGAACTTCATTGATTTCATACGGTCCCAACAACCTTGTCTGTAATTTTCTAGGAAAATATTGAAATTTGGAATCATAGAGAAGCACCCAATCACCTTTCTAGAAGGATTTCTTCTTGATATGTTTATCGTGCTAGCTATCTCTCTGCTACTGAATAAAAGTTGTGCACTGCAGAGCGAACATGTGTGCTTCATATAACTCATTGAGTTTCTATAAGCGTTGTTTATGTGCCTCTGTAAGATCCAGTCCAATTTTCTAGGCCATCCTTAGAGTCTCAATCTCAAATTCAATTGGAAAAATAGGTACTTTGCCATAGACTAGATGATAAGGAGAGTAGCCAGTAATGTTACGCCATGTCGTGTGATAGGCCCATAAGGTATTTGGAAACTTGGCTGCCCAATTATAATGGTTTATTGAGACTGTTTTTGTCAAAATCGCCTCCAAGACTTTATTAGTACTTTCTACTTATCCGTTTTCCCGTGGGTGGTAGGGGAAGTAACTCTATGTTTAATATGATAATTGCACAAGGTGGTCATGATTTTATGGGCTGTAAATTGCGACCCTCCATCAATGATTACTTCCCTGGGTAATCCATAGTGTACAAATAATTCGAAGAGAAAATTAATGAATGCTTCCTTTGTTGCAGTTGACAAGGCTATTGCCTCTACCCATTTGGTCATATAGTCTATTGCAACTAGTATATAGGCCTTCTGGTTTTATTTTGGGTTGAAGGGGACAACAAAGTCCAGTGCCCATCTCTCAAAAGGTTTTGCCACAACTTGTGCTTGTAGGGGAATTTCATCAGCTTGGCCCGACCGACTTGACCTCTGGTAGCTGTCGCAGGCCTGGACATATTTATTTGTGTCTTTGAATATTGAGGGCCAATAATAGCCCATATTTAAAATCTTATGCCTAGTCTTGCGGTCTGTAAAATTTCCGCCACAGGGCTCATCATGAACTGCCTTCAGTACATCGTAAATTTCGTCATCTCTTACACATCTTCTGATCTGGAGGTCATCCCCTGTGTGGAAAAGATATCCACCAATCCAGGTGAATCATGCACTGTGCTAGATGAGGTAGTTTTCCAACTGCCAAATAACTTGCCACATCAACGTACCATGGTGTCTTAATAGTGACAATGAACAGGTGTTCGTTTGGAAATTGATCTTCAATTGTCAAAGAATCATCTGTTTTGGGTACGCGAGACAAGAAATTTGCAACACGATTCTCTCTTCCGGGTCGATCCTTGATGGTGATGTTGAATGTTTGCAATAGTAATAACCACCGAGTAACCCGACAATGACACCAAAATGTTGGGCTCTAAAGATGTCCTAAAAACAACCTTAGTTTAACATTAATTTATCAACCGTGGATTTGTATTTTCTTTCAATAATATCAACAAAGTATATGCAGATAGCTATAGAGGTTAAAATCGTGTAGTCAAAGAAAATATGAGTTTATCAATAATCAAGTTCCTCACACATTCATTAAGACTCTGAAATTAATATCTTACTCAACAAAATTATAATCTAATCTATAACATGCTGTGAATTTAAGGCATTAACCAAATTGCTGAATTCATCTAGTTAAGAAACAATAATTGAATCTATGAAAATGCTTAATAATCCGATCTATCAATGATTGTTTGACCTGTTGGAAAATAACAACTAATTAATGTAAAATTGATAAGGAACAACAAATGCAACTTTAAGCGAAAGGAACATCAAATGCTATTTTAATGAAAAGGATAGCGTATGAAAAAATGAGAGGAACTGTCAATCAACAAACTACAGTAATGGGAAATGGAACAATAATCGATAACATTCAAATGAAACATCTATCCTCTATAATTAAATAACATAACTAATTTATGTAATCATCAACACACTCACACATTTATTTTAACTGTTGCAAAGATATTTAAATCACAGAACTGAAATTAAATTGATACGATTACATATTGAGACAGTAACTCCTTCCGACTGGGCCCATAGTATTTAGAAGTACTGCTGCTAGAAACTCAGTATGCAAAAATGGTAAAAATGCTCAAGACTTCCATTAACTTCATAACTGGTAAATTTTTTACAATAGATTGCTTGTACAGAGCAATTCAGAGATCCAAATGCTTGGATAATTTTCTTGGATATTTCTCTAGGGTTCATTGCCCTCTATATATTACAATGATATGGGTAAATTAAGCTATCTCGAGGATTGAGAGATCCTCAGGATTAGTTTTACTATTTATAAAGATTACAAAATAGAGAATCAATCTTCCTCAAAACTACTTTACGCATAATTTCTTCAATCTCCAATAGTCTACGCATCTTCAAAATCTTCTTAGATATCTTGATTTTAACAATATTTGTCCATTCCTACAATAAAATCAAACAATTCTAACCGAATTTTAGAATTTATCTAGTATCACTCAATAATATTTCTAGAATAATTTTTAATCATTTTCTATCCTAATTATTTCTAATTAATAGAAAATTCAATCAAGATCATATCATAAACCATGGTGATAAGGAGGATATTTGTACCTTTTTCTCAACTTAACAACAACTATGTGAAGAAAAAGATCAGTCACAATATCCTCTTGAAACTAAACTTTAAAAAACATTTGCAGTAACATCATAATGAAAACTCCATTATAAAACAACTGTAACATCTCATAAGGATCCTCCCATAATGAGCATTTAGAGTAAGAAGAAACAAGATAATGAAAAGAGGCTAACTTATATTAATGAAAAAGTCTCAAATCTCATACATAACCAGAGAATAGTTTTGTTACATCAAAACATTACAAAGGGAGCTCTGGTCAACCATTTGAATCTGTCATAACATTATTCTGCAATATTTGTAATAAAAAATGTAGACAACAACTTGACATGTGACCTGGCCTTTCTTTCCTAGGATTCTCCATGAAAATCTGTTAATCTAACATCTGTACAGAGTGGATTTAACAGACTGTTAGAACCAGGGAGACTGTTGGTAACAACTCTAATAGAAATACTATCACAAAGTGCTGTCACTTGGGCACATCTTCTCTGGTTATTCTTCCTTCATGATGATTTCTTTTCCATCTCTGCCTTTGATTAACTATGTTACGGAACATATGCATCCAAAAGCGGATAGTGGCACTGGTCTTTCGACAGGTTTAACTCAGGGCAAGATTTTATTGGAACAATGATCTTCCAGACAGTCCTGGGGAGAGTCGTGATTGGTTACGAATTGGAAGACGTGGAATCAGTGTCCAATGGGGAGAAGGGATGAGTGAATACGAGGAGGTGGATGGTTTGCAGAGATAGATGGTGTATGATGAGAGGAGGGGAAGGATATGCGGGAGGTGATGTGGAGGAAGAAAATTCAAAAAGGTGGTTGACGTGGTAGGCGGGAGGGAGAGTAGTTAGAGTGAGTGGAGGATAGGTGTAAGAAGGAGCGTGAGTGGTATTGGAGCAAGGGGGCGAGAATGATTTCGGAGGGGGGGAAAGGTGGTAAGCAGAAATAGGAAGGGGGGTCCGAAATAAGGAAGAGACAACACGTACGTTGGGCCCACAGAGGGGAAAAGCCACTTTTCAAACCCCCTGCCTTTAAAGGTAGAAATTTTGTGGGAGGGTCCGAAACATACTGAGGACCGTTCGATCTTGGGATGATGAATGTCGTTGATGAGAACTTGTACAGGATTTTACCATTACACATCCACTAACAATTTTTGGATAAAATAAATATATGCCATAATGGAAATCTGCTAGCCATATTTAGTGATGGCTCTAACTTTGAGGAACCTGAAAATTTTCCAAAGCAACTTTATCCCGAAGTAGATGTGGCAGTCTCTCATCACTTCAAAATTTCGGCGTTCGGGGGCTTCTGCATCCAAAGTTTTCATAATTCCCAGAGGAGTACATGACCGGAGTGACATGGCACTCCAACACTCTGTCACTTCGGTGCTTCGGGCTTCGATGATTTGTTGAATATGAAGTGTGAAATCCTCCAAAGGAGTAGGGGCTCAGAGTGACGTGGCACTTCGACGCTTCAACGTTTTGGGGCTCTGGTACTTCGACATTCCTTTTAAGATGTTAAACCCTATGCAACTTTGACCTTCCGAATGAATTCACGTCATCAATCTGGTTTGCCTGATTGGATCTCCATCGTTGAAATATGAACTTGTTTGTTTTCTTGTATTTTAAGCTCAAAACAGACTTCTTTCGAATTTCTGCCTTTTTATGCTGAAGTTAACTATGCATACAGAGGACTTGGAGGATCTGTTGCATGCTCAATTAGTATAAAAACACAATGAAAAGTATTTTAAACTCAATCATACCTGCAATGATCTTTCAAGAAGACAAAAATAACTCTGTGCATAGGAACAGTCAAGCAAGGAAATGATAAAATCCATCCATTTAGTATTGAGAAATTCTCTTGACTGACCTTAAGAGGAAAGGCTTCAAGGATAGATTGCACTGGAGAGGGAGAAGGGATAGAAGTATATACTTTGGTATTGACAACAGGAAGTCATAAAAACTTAAAGAAAACCTATGACTCGAAAATAAATACTAAAAGGATTTTTTTTAACCCCTGCAATTCTATGTGTTAACACGGGGACCAGGGGGAAGATCTGATGGTTTCCTATATGTGAGTTGCGATTTTTTCCCAGGTTATGAAGGGGGGGGCGGTTGGGAGTGGAAGTTCCTTTTTTTTTTCTTTCCAAATCAGCCAAATGATGAAGGCTGGTAAAACTTTCCAAATTCTGTTCAAGATCGGGTTTTGGTAGATGTTTGATCCCTAATTTTCTATAGTGTTGATAATGTTATCTCTATTTTTGTTGGATTGTCGCATGATTTGGGAAAACTGATCCTAGATTTCCCCACTGAGGGGACATTGATTTAATATATTCTCCATAGTTTCCTCTCACTGCTTATAGAGATGACATATCAAAGGCCCAACAAAACCCCTCTTTCTGAGATTGTCCCAAGTGAGGATGCGGTTTTGAGCCATTAGCCAGAGGAAAGTTGAAATTTTTGGCCATAGTTTATATTTACAAATGATGTTCCAGATGTGTCCCTTTGGTTGTATGTGGAATTTTTCATGGATATAGTAGGCCTATTTTACTGAGAACATACCTGCTGGAGAATATCCCCACCTAAGAATATCCAGGTCCTCGTTGATTCAAATATTTCTCTAAGAGGCTATGGTGCACCAATGTTGCACATCATTGCCATCTCGAATGTTGATTTCATGTGGATGAGTCTTCTAGGTGCGTCATGGAGGATGATGAGAATTATTTAGCCATAGATCCTTGATATTGAGTGGGGCCATGAGTTGCATTTGTTGATAAATAGGGTGTAGTGTTTCTAGTGAGTGCAGAGGTGGTAGTTGTTGCCAAGAGTCATGTTAGAACATGCCCGTTTATCCATTGCATATTTCCCAAAATGCATGCCTTTGAATGAGAGGGTGATTATGCCAGACTGCATTCCATATGTTGGAACCTTGGATCTATGTGTTGTATATGATTAAGATATTCTCATTGATATGCGGGGCATACTTGTTCTTCCACATTCTGTCCCATAACTCCGTGGGGTGTTTAATACAGTGCCACTGGAGTTTGTCACCCATTATGTTGTTAATATTTCTAGGATCCCTTAATCCAAGACCACTTAAGACGACATATTTTGTCCCAACCAACCAATGCCCACTTTTTTTCAGGGTGGTGACCATGCCAAAGAAAATTTCGTTGCAAGTTTCTGATGGTTTTGATGACAGATTGTGGGGCTGCTAAAGTAGTGAATAGGTAAGTTGGAATATCTTGAAGGAATGATTTGAGAAGGAAAAGTTTGGCTAGAAGATTGAGGTATCTAAAGGTCCAATTTATTAATCGACTGGAGATGGAAAGAAGGAGGTTGTCCCAAGAGATATTACGTGTTGCAGCTGCTGAAAGGGGCATTCCTAGATAGTTCGATGGAAGGGAGCTCCTAGGAATGCCTAGAAGTTTGGAGATGTGGGATTGTACTACAGGTGGAGTGTTAAAGAAGAAGAGTTTGGATTTTTCAAGGTTGAGGGAGATCCCAGAGGCATCATCAAATTCTTTGAGAATGGTCTTGAGTTTATTGGATTCCTGGGAGGTGGGGGTGTTCATCAACAAAGTATCATCCACAAATTGACTATGAGAAGCTGTCGATTGGAGGTTGTGCAGGGGTAATCCCTTGAGGGAACCATTCTCAACCGAGGCTTTGATGTACCAACCTAGAACCTCGACCATGATTAAAAAGAGGAAGGGAGAGAGGGGGTGGCCTTGACAGATGCCCCTGGTGGGGGAAAATGGTTGGGAGGGCATGCCATTTACCATAATAGAAAAGAAGGCGGAAGAAGTGAGTTTCATGATCCAGTCAATCCAAGCCTTGTCAAAGACAGAGGCCGAAAAAAGGGAGGTCATGTATTTCCAACTAATTCGATAAAAAATATTTTGAGAGGTCCAGTTTGGTAAGAATACCTAGGGTGCAGGTTGATTTGAGTGAGTGAATCACCTCATGTTCAAGAATGAGATTGTTCATAATTTGGCACCCCTTCACATATCCTGATTATTCCTTGGAGATGATGAAGGGAAGGAAAGGCTTGAGCCATAGTGCTATGACCTTGGTGATGATTTTGTAAATTACATTGCAAAGTGCTATGGGGCGGAACAAATTTGGGTGGGAAACCCATTCTTCCTTTGGGATCATCGTGAGGAAAGTGGCATGGAAGGCCGAGAGAAATTTCCCCAAGGAGCGAGATTCCTCCATGATTTTCTAGACTTCTTCTCTGATCATTGGCCAACAATAGTGGAAGAAATATTTTGTGAATCCATCAGGACCTAGTGCCTTTCCCAATGAAATCTATTTTATTGATAGATCCACTTCTTCTTACATAATCAGTCTCATTAGTGTCATGTTCTGTTCTGGCGTGATGAGGGAAGGAATGCGTTGATTTATCTTGTTTATAGCATGGGTTTTGTCCATTATATGTTCTAATAAGAGATCTTGATAGTAGCTTATCAGTTCAATTTCTATTCTTGCATGATCCAAGATTTGATTACCCTGAGCATCCTCAAGTGTGGTGATTCGATTGATGTAACGTCGATGCACCATGGATCTATGAAAGAACTTGGTGTTCCTTTCTCCTTCCTTAATCCATTGTACTCTAGATTTTTGTTTCCAAAGTATCTCCTCCTATTTTTGTCTCTCCTCAAGTTGCAGTTGGATTTTTTCTTCCTCCCTTGTGGAAACCTCAGTGCGCCCCTGCATAATGAATTCCCATTGCAGTTCTTCAAGGCATCGCTCAAGCTCCTTTTTGGCCTATAATATGTTTCCAAAAAAATTCTTATTGCATTCCTTTAGCCTCAGTTTGAAATTATTCAGCCTTTGCTGAAATTTATACATGTGTGTTCCACGAGAGATCTCAACCTGCTCCCACTAGGTCTGAGAAAGTTCTTGAAAGTCCTGGTGAGTAAGCCATAATTTTTCAAAACAGAAAGGTTTGTATTTGGGCATTGCTCCTATGTCTAGCCAGAGAAGAACTGGCCAGTGATCAGAGCCCGATTTTGGAAGAATATTAGCTTCTGTCACTCAATCCTCCAACAATATGGATTCTGAAATAAGGAAGCGGTCCAATCTACAAGCGATTTTTTAGGGGCCATATCGCTTATTGGACTAGGTGAAGATTTTTTTACTAGTCTTTATATCAATTAGATTGAACTGATCTATGAGATTTCATAACTTACAACTGTCTTCTTCCAGTCGCTTCTTTCATCATCTCTTTTCTTCCAATGTGAAAATGATGTTGAAGTCTCTAATTATCCATTGCACTGGTTCTATCATCTATCCTACAAAAGATAGCTGATGTAATAATGAGTCATTGTCTTGGGCACTTTGTGGTCCGTATGCATTTTTGAGAATATCGTCCTTGCTAGATCCTAAGGCTCATAAATGAACTGAGAATGTGCCAACTATGGAGAATGGTTGATCAATTATGATTAAGGCTAGATTCTAGAGAATTTCTAGACCACCTACAACATTGTTCGAGTCATTGTTGATCAAGTTACAATGTCTCCAACATCTCTGGAAAATTGCTTCTGCTTCTTCCCTGACACATTTGGTTTCAAGGAGAAGGAGAATGTCCAGATTTTTTGCAGCTATACTATTTCGAAAAATCCTTTGTTTGGATGTTCCATTGAGTCCTCTTATGTTCCAAGTGATAATATTCATCATAAAGAGTTTGGTGGCGGTGAGAAGAAAGCTTCCGTGAGATGTTGGATCTATCCCGAGTTGAGCATGTAGTTACCTACTTCTTTGATTAGTTGGTGTGCTGATTTTTCGGCCTCTTCATTTTCCTTCTCGAGGGGTACGTCAGGGGTCTAGTGCCAGATCTAAGCCTATTCCCAATCTTGAGGTTGTTCCTTAGTTGAATCAGTGAAGAATTTGTGAACCTTTCATAGTTGTTCTACTGGGATGGATTGTAATTCCTTCTTGTTGAAGGATTCCTCTAGTTTCTCTAGGTCGATGTCAACCAAGTCTTAGTCATCTAGTTGCATGATCGTGTCCCCTCCATCATCTAATATTGTTTCCTCCTTCTACCTAGCTGGGGAGTTTGTATCTTGGGTTTGTCCTAGAACTGGCCCGAGTTGGTAATATCATCAACAATTCCAGTTGCAAGAACATGCTTAGGATATCTTAGATCCTTGATTACAACTTGGTGAGGTGAAAACTCGACGGTTGTACCTTCACCTGAATGAGTGATTTGATAGACTGATAGAAGGTTACAAGAAATACTTGGAAGACATAATACATCATTGAAATGACCATTATCTACTTGAATTGTTCCAGATCCTACAACACTAAGAGATCTATCATCACCAACAAATATTTTCTTGGTGTTACATTCATTTAGAGCAGAAAATATGGCTTTATCCTTAGCCATATGATAAGATGATCCTGAATCAATAAGCCACTCATAAGAAGAAGAAGTAGTAGTAGAATTTGAATTGAAGGAGAAAAAAGAAGCATAAAGTGCATGTCCATGAGAAGAAGAAGTAGAATCGATACTAATGTTGTGCTTCTTCATCGTTTCTTATAAAGCTGCCATATTCTTGAAACATTTGGACTAATCATGACCATATTTATCACAAAAGTTGCAATGTCTGGTAGTATTCTTACTTTTATATTTTGCTCCTTTGTCACCAGTAGGAGCTAAATATGTCTGAGTAGGTTTGGGACCCTTATGTTGTTTGTTGTTGTAGCGAGGATGTTGCTTCTTAGGATACTTGGGTTTATCTTTCTACTGGGAAACTAAGGCTTTGTTGGAGGGACTTGAAGTGTTGATCACTCCAAATTGTACAAGCTTATCTTCCTCTCGAATCAAAGAAGCACAAAAGGACTCAAGAGAGGGTTTTTCATAAGCTTCTTCACCTAGAGCCTCTCTCATGGCATAAAAGGTAGATAAAAACACAGAATATGCACTACCTAGCTTAGAAAGAATAAGATAGATACAATGCTCTTCCTCCATCTTTATCTTACATTCTTCACATAAAATTCTGAGTGTTTTAAACCTAGATATATAGTCTCCAAGGCAAGAAAAATAATTTGGACTCAAGGTCAGTATTTGATTTTCTAACTATTGTGCTCGAATAATATTGAGTTTACCAAACACAGATTCAATCATGTCCCAAGCTTCTTTGGGGTCATCAATATCTTGAAGGTGGTACCTTAAATCAGGAGAGATGG
>ML784532.1:32675-49533 GCA_009831015.1 Picea engelmannii
GACTCAAGGTCAGTATTTGATTTTCTAACTATTGTGCTCGAATAATATTGAGTTTACCAAACACAGATTCAATCATGTCCCAAGCTTCTTTGGGGTCATCAATATCTTGAAGGTGGTACCTTAAATCAGGAGAGATGGAAATTTTGATTATTCTGCATGCTGCGTCATTCCTATTATCCCACTTGGATTTCTTATCAACATCAATGGGTGCTTTTTCCTTTCCCAAGGTAATCTGGTACAAGCCTTTACTTCTTAATAAATCTTCCATATGAGATTTCCATTGGAAGTAGTTGTTGCTGGTAAGCAAGACAATACTTGTAGAATCCATAATAAATATGCAAATAATATGGATTTAAAAACTGAAATTGATGATCTGGATGGAAAGAGCTCGAAAAGTTATGCGGTTTTAAAAAAACCGGCACTGAAAACGGACTTCCGATGTTAGAGTTATGCCCTTTTTAAAAAAGGCACAATCGGTAACCAAATGACCACATGATTGTGTAAGTTGCTTTATGAAGTGACCCACTTTTATAAAGAGAAGTGGGGATCACTTTTACAATGAAGTTACTTTATAACAGAAAAGTTGCATGCAAAATAAATAACTCTAAAATAAAATATTAAAGCTACTTATAGTGATTCACTTTTATACTTGAAGTGAAATGCACTTTACAATTTTAGCATGAACTTTTTCAAAAAATGTAACAAAAGAGAGACTTGACCTCAAGACCTCTTACTTAATAAGGAAAATTTTAACCAAATGATCTAGCAAAACATATTGTAATGTTCAAAAGGAGGATTGTTGTTATTGTTGTTGTTGAAGATGGCCTTGGAGAGCTTGCTAAAAAAAATCTCTTTTCACACAAGAAAAAAGTTTCGCTTCTCGATGACAACAAGGGTTAGATCTCAGTTAGCTTACCTTGAAGAAGCACCTTTTCCTATCTGTTTCTAATTTTTTGATATCGCATAGGGCGTGGGGCAAAGAGAATACGTATATCTAAAAGAGTAGCAACCCGAAATAAAACTAAAATACTACTCTGCAAAAATTTAAAAAAAATGCGTATTCAAGCTTTATACCTCTAGATCTGACTATAATGGTCGTATCTCGGGCAAACAAAAACCTTTTTGAGTGAAAAAAAAGTGTTCCTGACTGAAACAAGCACTATAGATGCAATGGAATAGTCCTCTTAGCCCAAAAATGTACGAAAATTATATAAAGTGGAGATGAGACAACTCGGCTTCATGATCTTGATCTACAATAGGAGTAAGTCTTCAAACAGGCTCTGATACCATGTTCAACAACACAGGTATTCCAATAGAGGATGAACACCTCCAGTAACCAGTCAAATAACCATATCAAATATCAACACACCAATGTTTTCATGTGGTAAAAAACCTATGGGGAAATATCCAACGCGACCACTTGGAGCAGTTTATTGATGCAAAGAAAACGATTACAGAGAGATTTTACAAGAGAGTTTCTCACAATAGATCATTGAAAAATGACACTCCATGCTCTTTAAATAGAGATCATGGACCAATCATGTGTTAAGCCATGGATCAATGGCTGTTAAGATCGAGGAGAGTATGAACCGTCAGATCACTCTATTTCAGGAACATATCGTGACCGTCGGATTTCCTAACTACAAATGCATACTAATGCATACTAAAGAAACACACTTGAAAACCAAATTTTACCTAACGAAAAAATATACCAAGTATATCTTACTAACTCCTAAGTTCCTAAATATCCTAACAGTCTTTCCCTTTGTCATTACCCTGGATTTTTTTTTGTGTGGGTTTTCCACCTCCTCTGCTTCTGGGAGCTGATTTAAGATGTCAAAGGAGTTGTTGGTTGAGATATTTTGAATGCCTTATTGACTATGATTCTTGGGGGGTTATTTTTTCTAGCCAAGGACTTAAGTTAATCCTTCCTTTTTTTTTCCTTCCCCCATCATTGGGGCTTGGGAATTGAGGGGGAAATCATGGAAGAGGTGACCATACTCATGGAATTTTCTACAACGAAACATAATGTGTTTATAGTCAATGGTATGGATCCATTCTTCATCCTAGTATTCAATAGTTATTGATCATAATAGTGCCTTAGAGATGTCCATATAGATGCAAATGTGTGCATAGGGGGTATATTTCCTTTGCTTCATTGCCTCTAAATATTTTACATATCGCCTTACTATGTGTCCAATTCCCATAAGAATATCTTTGAGCCAAAACTCCTAGGGTAATGAGTAGAGTTAGATCTAGACTGACGCTGTCACAAAGTCTTCTTTCTCAGGACTGAAGTGATCCACCTAGAATCAGAGAAAGAGTCATGTGAAGTTGTAGAAATAGGGGCCATTCTCAAAAACCCAATCCTTGTCCTCCAGATTATAGAATACGATCGTGAAGAAACCCTTCGAGATGATTTGGATATCATAGTCCCCCTTTAGATTCCACCATGTTTTAATCTAGTGCATGAGATCCCTTTCTGAGGGCCAAAGGCCCAAGAATTTCCCAATCAGGGAGTGTTCTTTCATGAACTAGGTGTGCTCCCCCACCCTAGTCGAGTTGATCACATATCATGGTGGTTTATCAGTTTGGGGAATACATTTCCACGACTCGAAACTATGAGACACCTTTGGATGAGACGTGCCTGCTTCTACCTCCATTTCTTTACTCGAGCTCTGTTCGTTTGACAAGATCTGTTCATGCAGATGGGATGGAGGCTCGAAGGCCGACCACTTGGATATCATTCTCACTCAATCATTGGCTGCTACATTTCAATATGAGGGGGCTTTCACCCCCCCTTTGGATTCACTGTCGATACTCAAAAGCCCTAGTGTGGTGATGTTCTGCAACCTCCTCTGAGACGACGATGACTGTGGGATCAAGGGTTTAGCAATACACGAACCCTAGCAACTTGCGAACCCTACTCTCGCTTCAACCCAAAACCAAAAGATACATTTTAAATTTTAATTATTAATATCAAAATTACTAATTTAATTTTTGCTAATAATTGTATGAATATATTTAACCCAATACTAAAACTTTAATATTCATAAATATTCATTCCAAAAAAGAGAAATAAAATACATATACAAAATTTTAACATCTTTTTAAATTAAACTTTACATATATAAACTTCAAATATATTTGTAAATTTGAACCATTATTTTTGTTTTAATTTCATTTTTATTGTGGGATAAAAGGAAAACATACATGCATTAAAGGTTTTTCATATTCACAACTATAAAGTGAGTATTATTAAGTTTTTTTATTTAAATAATTTTTGAAATAATATTTACATGTAGTTTAGTCTCTATTTTATAATGATATTTTGAATAAATATAATTAAAGTGTTTGTAATAAATTAGGTGTTTGTAATATACATCCTGAGTGGGCCTAATGGCTAAGAACATGTGTTTCCTCCTAAGAGGTCATAGGTTCAAATTATGTATACCTCTATAGACTTTAGCAGTCAAATTGTTGTGCGAAGGGGGTCCCTTAGGTAAACCGTCAGCCCTAATTAAGATGGTTAATTTATTTTCTTACGTTCCATAAAGATGAATTTTTAATCAATCAAAAGTAATTTTGAGTCATAATCCAGATGAACTTTTGATCAATAAAAAGTAATTTTAAGTCATAATCCAAAACTAGAAAACGTTTGCAAACAAGATAATTTCTACATATAAGCTAATATCCCATATTAATCATCACTAGACTTCAACAATACTTTTATAAATAACATTTAATCTTAACCACATATATGAAACTAAATACTAATCCCAATTATACATCTTCATCTTAAATTAGAAAATTTATATCTTTTATTACATTGAAATTAAAAATTTATATAATCAAAATAATACCTTATAAAACTTAACATCTAAATTGAAAAATATTAATGTTGCGTACTAACACACAAAGTACAATGCCCTAAATATAGTAGCAAGTAATATAATTTTAATTAAAATTGTACTTACTGTACCCTTACACAATTGCATTATGCCACAATTATGTATTGAATATGATTAGGCATATGATGTGTTTTTATTGTCCAGCGGGAGTTAGGGATAACGCATTTTATTAGGTAAAGTTAGAATAATAATAATAATCTATTTTTAAGGTCACAACCAAGCCAAACACCAAATTGGTGTATGAGACCCCTTTGTTTGTGGGACAAGGGACCCCTTCCATCCAACAATTTTACTAGTAAAGTCTACGGAGGTATACATACCCTATTCCCCTCTAGATTTGAACTTGTGACCTTTTAAGAGGAAAGACATGTTCTTAACAATTAGGCCAGAGTTATTTTTTAACTTTCACAAAAACAATGTCCCCGAGGTGTAGGAAAGTCGGTGACGGAGTGTGTTGTTAAGCCACTCCGTGATGTTAAAGTCACCGGTTCGAAACCTGCGGGGACAAAATATCCAACCATGTTAAGGGTTGGTGTGGCTCAGGCCGGGTGTGATCCCCGGGTGATTTTGTCGGCTTAGATGCCCCTGAGTCGTGGTTTCTCAAGCCAGAGGTTAATCGCATAGCCAACATGTCTCGCACAAATTAACAAACAAAAAAAAAAAACTTTCACAAAAACAATAAAGGTATTACATTTTTTAATTTTTTTATAACAATATTAAATACAACTAATTTTTTTATTAAAATGATAGATTTTCTACAAAACAATATTAATAATTATAAAAGTCTTTGTTACATGAAGAAGGTAGTGGTTGTTGTGGGTTAATTTTGTTTAAGTACTCATGTAGAGACAAGTTTAGTAAAAGACAAATCCACATATAACCAAGAGTTGTGAAATCTTGAGTTTATGGAATCGTAGAAGTTTGAGTACATGGAGTCTAAGGACGTATCTTTTAAATACTTCGTGCCTAGTCTCTCCAACCCTTGGTGCATGTTTTTAAAGACACATATCCTTTTATATGAGTGTGTTATAACTGAAAAATTCCCTAGTATATTCTAGAATATTATGTAATCACCTCTGTTGCGCCTCTTTTGTCACCTAAATGAGAAAAACAAAGGTGTTTACAAGCTTAGTTGGGTTAGCTAAGAAAGACAACAGTAAAGGAAAGGGTTAGAAAAAGAAACATAAAAGACTAAGCTAAGAATTAAACTAAGAAATGAAAGAACAACTAAACTATTGAGCATAAGGACATAAGAACAAAAAACCAATAAGACTCATGTCACCAATGTCAATGATTATATTAGTGAAAAGAAAACACCAAGAAGAAAGAGGACTTTGGGTCCCTTCTTCCTCCAAGGGAGGGCTCTTGGACCCCCACAACTAAGCTCTTCTTACAACTTTGAAAGAAATGGTAAAAGAATCCGAAGCTAATCCACTCAAGAGGTGAGATGGATTGCCCAAATGTCATGATGCTAGTATTCTCTTGATGAGAAAAGAGGATTCCCCAAGAGAATAGAAGTAGCATAACCTTGCAAATGAATTCCTTGAAAATGTAGTGCACCCATGGCTTTGTTTTATAGAACCACTTTGAGGTATTGTGTAACCATATTTTAGTGTGAAAAGAGGTTGTTTAGGGCATTTTTGGGTCTTTGACTAGCCACCTAGTCGGATCCAGTCGAGATTTGGATGTCAAATCAACTTGGAAGATGAACCAGAAGTGGGTGGGAGGCCGACCAATCTCATAAATGTTCCGTTCTCAGGTGTGCATGGATTTTAGCGACCACAATCACGCATCGTGCACATGTGCACTTTTCTTGCATTTATGGATGGTGCATGTGCGCGTACGCCCTGTGTAGTCATAACACACCTTAATTTTATAACTGGTTGTATAGTTTTGGAACTTTTGGAAATGATTTTTTGGTAATTTTGGTCCATGGGTGAACTCATGATTGTTTGAAGCTACTGGATTCCTATAACCATTTGCAGATGAAATTTCAGTGATAATAGATGCCCCCTGATGGATGAGGTTAGGAGCATATGTATAGCCGAATTTCATCAATGTTTCTTCTACTGAGAGTGCCATTGTAAGCGAGAGTGATAGTGAGAGTATCAAGAGTGACCTGTTGGAGGGAGAAGGGAACCTGTAGGACCCAACCTTCCATAAGGTGTGTAAAAATAAATTATGTACAAAAGAGGTGGGCATGTCCCATGCTCGTGTCATGTAACTAAAAAAGGAAGGGTGTTGCATAGTAACTGAAACTGTGTGTTGATGTAGACAACTACAACGCCCTCGGGGGTGGTTGTGGTAAAGGAAGAGGACCATTCTGAGGAGGAACATACTCTGAAAAGTAGACAATGACACTTGTAAGGAGTATCACAGATTCTGTAGGCATTGATAGCCCAACCAAGTTCAGAGATCTTCGACAAATATATAAGAAATAACTGTAATAGTCGCAAAGTAAGACCCACCGTAACATGATAAATTTTTGAAGTCGAATGTTATGGGGGTCAATGACAGCAAGGAGAAATTATGCTTCTCACTGTGCCATCCGAGATGTCTCATTGGAAGGGAAAATGAGAGTCAAGATACTGTCACCCTTCTGGAAACTCTGTTGATGTCGACAAAAGGGGGACGGGAATCCAAGAAGCAAAGGGCTTTGTGAAATCTACTAGGTGAGGTTAGGAACTGAGGAGGTACATAGACAAAGTCAATATGTATGAAGACTCAAGACTGCTTTTGGTTGGGGGTATATGTGAAGTATAAGTGGCCACAACTGTTCAACTAGGTCAAGTGTCAGGGGGAAAACAAGACGTGGGATAAGTTGTGCCAGAGGCAGAACAAAGTGAACAAACTCAGAGAGAAGAGGTAGGTGGCCTATGGGATACTCAGAGTATATGGACAATGTCAAGAGGAGTAGATGATAAGGAGTACCCCAACCAAGGGAAACATGGGTTGCATTTTCCAGGAAGGTTGCCAAAGGTGACGACAAAAAGCTATGTAAAATGATGGAAATAACTGCTTAATTACAAAAAGAATGAAAAAATATGTGGGGATAATAAGGCAGATATAGAAACGGGTGCCCCAACGTAAGATGGCTTAGCCTGTGGGTGGCGCAAGTTGGTGGAAAAAAACAAGTGGAGGGTGGGGGCCCCATAGGCTGGTTTCTGTAGTAGGGAAATGTATGGAGGGCAATATGAGGATGGGCAGACTGATGATGGGTAAATGATGTTGTGAGAGTGTAGTCAAAATAATCCATGAGGAAGTGTCCCGAGAGTCCGTTGGGAAGGCTAGCAAAATGAGGAGAAGGAGTATGTGGCTGATTCACAACATGATGTAAGACTATCAGGACTCCCATCCCTAAAGGGTTGAAAATGGCATGAGTGTCAAAGTGCCAAGGGGTACTATGAATGGGACAACTCATGTGGGGGAGAATGCTACCGGGTGATAGTACCAAAAGTGCAATGGAGGTGGCGGTACTGTAGAGCCGGATATGGGGACCCTAAAGGCAAATTTCCAAGGGTGTGACTGGAGATGCAATTGAGATTCAGAGGGAATGATTACATGCCAGTGTTGATTATATACCTGAAGGGGTCGTGCTGATGTATGATGACCAAGTACCTGCACACATGAAAAAACAAATACCCGACGTGAACAATATCTAAAGAGAATTGAACATACAAGCATTTATTTGATAATTTTGAACATGAGCATGCGTACCTGGATGGGGTAAGGAAAAAAAAATGGCTCTCCGGGGGCTAAGGATAAAAAATTGTCCGGGGACTGTCTTGATGTAGATGAAGGGATGTTGATCCCGTGGATGAAGATGGATTGAAAAACGGACAGCCGAAGATCCCAGAATGGTGTTTGGAAGTTTGGCGGAAATGCCTATATATAGTTGTAGGGCCCACATTGCCACCTGATTTGTACCTGTTGTCAGTGTGATTGGATGAGAGATATTTAGAGGAGATTTGGAGATTCCGAGAGAATGAGGTAGCCAATTCAAAACCAGTGAGCTTCAGGTTAGTAGTCTCATCGTCCTACATAGAATTAGGTTTTTGATTTGTGGGAAGGGCCAATACGGAGGGTCGTACAAGGGGTTTTGTGGGTGTGGGCCCCTAGTGCGTGAGCGATTCGGAAATATGCACGCATGTGTGCGTTCCTGTTATCCTGATATCCACAGATGGGTGCACCCTAAGGGGGAAAAAAGGAACGCATGTTATGTGCGCTTGTTTTCTACACAACTGCGCATGGGTGCGTGGCTATGTAGTGGTTAGGTGCACTGTGATGTGTGCCTGTGTTCGTGACAGGGGTGCATGGAGGTGCCTCTGTCTAGCGTATAGGCATGCATTCATGAGAACCTATGGGATGAATAGGAGCGCATGTGCACGCGCCTGTGGGGTGAATAGGCATGGATGTGTGTGCACCTGTGGGGTGAACAGGCACGCATATGTGTGTGCCTATGGGTTTAAACAACTGTGCCTTGGGGGCAAGGCTGATGGGTGAAAAACTCATCTTTTTTTGAGAATTTAATGTGTTTTATGTTCGAGATGGCTGATCTAGGGCTGTATTATGTGGTTGCAGGCGATCATTGGGACAATGTTGGTCCACTAGAGAGAGTAGGACTGGTCACAGCTGAGGGAGTCCATGACTATTGAGGAGCTGGCGGTTCGTGCCACTTTGGCAGCCTGTGGGCTGTTGATGTTCTTCGAGTGCCCTTTGATATGAGCTTGGGAGTATCTTCTTTAGTTTTTGATACTGATGTGGAGTCCAGATCTGCATTGTTTTATGGTGCGAGGAGAGCAGCTAGCCTTCACTACAGTGGAGGATGTGTACTTTCTGACTGGGCTCGCTTTTTGGGGAATGCCCTTACTAGAAGAGCTTGCGTTACCTGGGGATGAGCAGTTGGCTACCTTAGGTCAGAGGTATTGTTCTAGAGAGAACTTTATGTCAGGCTCCATAGTGAGTATCAGGGCTATGGATGCTTTAGTTCATCGTTGTGTGGTAGCGATGATTGTGAGGGTATATGGGTCCCTTGTGACTCAACAAATCAATGGTGGTCAACTGAGGATTATGGGGATGGCACTGACAGGAGATAATTTTGCTTGGGGCTTGGTGTTGCATGCCAAGATGGTAGGGCAACTTGACAAGTGTCGGACTACGGACTTAGGGGACTTTGCCTTTGGGTCCATCTTGGTGGCCTGGTTTTTGGAGAGGGTGCCGATGTTGCACCCTAGAGTTTTATTAGGTGCACCTGGTGCGTGAGAGCTGCGACTGATGTGGTGGTCGACGATTTTGATTCACCACGGTGGTGGTGAGGGTGGCCATTTTTTCTCGGCTGAGGCTGCACAGGTGTGGCGGCAGATGCCGTAGATCATACTACAGTATCTGTACTATGGGGTGGATTTCCGGGGTGATTCGGATATGGTGTTACCTCCAGGGGAGGCGTTCGACCACCAAGGTATGTTTATGATTTGTTTGATCTGTTTATTTTTGAGATAGTATGACCTATGTATTTTGTATATATGCTGATACTATTGTCTGGTTGTTTGTATGTGCAGATGTGGGACCTCGTGGGAGTGAGGTTAAGATGGTGAGAGCACCAGCTCATCAGTATCCAATGAGACCTCCGCGGGGAGAGCCGCAGGTAGGAGAGAGATGTCGGTGAGAGGACGTTGAGGTGAGACCAGCCGATGACGAGAGAGTGGCTAGGAGATGCCATTTTGATGACCCTGGTGCCAGGCCATCGCATGCTCCTCCGGTGGAGGCTGGGGGAGATTTTGAGGATATTCACCACCACTTGGAAGTGGTACTACAGGGAGTGCCTGACGGAATGTGATCGTGCATCCAGGACAAGGGAATACTGGAGCAGTGTGTGGGAGTTCTATTGATGTGGCGGATCATTGTTCGACGAGTAGCAGTAGCAGGTGTTGCGATGACCGGCCAGTTACCTCCAGGTCCGGAGGGACCGATAGTGGGTGGGGCACAGCCGCCTGAGAGAGTGGCAAGAGGTGGTGCTCTAAAGGCACCTTGAGTGTCTCTTTGTGTATTTTTGTATATTGTATATAGGCTGGTGAGCCCATTTTGGTGTAGTGACACCAGTTTTGTACCGAGGTGCTTCACTGGCCTGCGGATTTTGTATACGATGTATGTTATGTGTATGTAAACATTTTGATGGCACTGTTGACTGATTTATATATATATATATACATTTTGGCATCTTTGTGATGTTCACATGTGTGATTTTTAATGTTATTTATGATGTCTAATATATATACGCTGTGACAGGCTCTTGATGGTTTATGTGTGTGTAAAGGTATCTTGATGTGATATATGCCAATCGAGTATAATATTATCTAGGTTATCTATGATTTGATTAAATTGTCTTCAAATATGTGTAAATGTAATGAAATCAAAATGTCGAGATAAAAGTCTAACTTGCAGGTATTTGTGAAAAAGGCAAGGATCGCGGACACGATACACATTGTTGAGCTGGAGGATGACTAGTTGGGAGTCACGTAAGATGCTAAGGTGGTGAATACAATGATGGTTGGCATTGAGGAGGCCAATGATGACAGTGTACTTGGCTTGGTTGTTGGTTGCTGAACCCAAAAATATGCTGCTAGAGTGGAGCAGTTCATGTGAGGGGGTATGGAGGGCCCAAGTGCTAAAGCGAGATTTTGTGTCCAACGACTAGCATCGTCGGTGTAACCGATGTGGTAGGCCGATGGAGGAAGCATCTGTCAATAAAAAAAATGATAGTTTAGATGAGAGGTATGGAAAAAAGATTAAAAACACTATAAAAATAAATAACTTAATGTAGAATGGCTACGCTTAGGCGTAATTTTTTTTTAAGTATAGCCCGTTGACGAGTTCTTTGAGAGAGAGGCCTTCGGGGGAATCCAGGATGTATGCACCTTTGGTGAGGAAATGTTGGATAATGTAGGGTCCATGCCACAGTGACTCAAATTTTCCATGACCGAGGGTATCATGAGCGATATCGTAAGCAAGGACGAGGTTGCCTTCATGAAATGACAGAAGGTTGACATGGCGATCAAAGGTGGCCTTTGACCATTTTTTGGCTACCTCGTTTTTCTATAATGAACATTGATGATCTTCATCCAGGGACTCTAAGTTTAGTAAATGCTGCTCCATTGGAGCAGTGTCGGGTAATAGCTCAATTGCAGTGCGTAAGGTGGGGATTTTGCACTCAATAGGAAGAGTGGCCTCGACTCCATGGACTAGATGAAATGGTGTGAAACCAGTGGCCATTTTTACGGTTGTACGGTAAGCGCATAGTGTGGAAAATAACATATGATGCCAATTGGTCTTATGTTTGTTAACCGTTCACTGTAACATGGTATTGAGGACCTTGTTAATTGCTTCGACCTATTCGTTGGACTGAGGGTAATATCGTGAGGCAAACTCGTGGGATAATCCTAACTGAGATGAGAGTTCGACGAAAATCTCATTCTTGAACTGTTTCTCATGATCAGAGACTAGTTGGAGTGGTACTCCAAAGAGAGATATAACGTGATTAAAGAAAAAGTGTGCTGTGGTGTCAGCGGTGTTGTTGAAGGTAGGCATGGCTTCAACCCACTTTGTAAAATAATCGACTGCAACCACGATGTATTTGTGTCCATTGCTAGATGGTGGGTTACAAGTCATGAAGTCAATGCCCCATTTACAAAAGGGGTCAACAATAATGACTGGGTGGAGAAGAGTAGGTGGTGCTTGTGCTTTGTTGGTGTAAATATGACATTTATTACATCGCTTCACGATGTGAATGCAATCGTGAAACAATGTAGACCAGAAATAACCTGCTCGGATGACTTTCTGAGCAATGGACATCCCCGAAAGATGGACCCCGCACGCGCCTCTATGGTAGTCATTCAAGACTCTGTTGACCTCGTCAATGGTCAAGCATCGACGGAGTATGGTGTTGACCCCTTGCTGATATAAGATATCTCCGACGAGGAGATGCGGGGGGCATGGTGGCGAATACGACAATGATCATCTCGTCAGAGGTGGTTACCAAAATTTTGGGTTCAGAGGTAGATGAGGAGGTTGTCGTACCAAGGATCATCTGAAGTATTATAAAAGAGATGTTCATCAGGGAAGTCGGTATTGATGGGGGCACTGGTAATATCGAAAGGGAAGGCTATGACAAATTTGGCGAGGATGAGAGCTTTCTTTCTCTTGGGTGTTGAAAATTCGAGATCATACTCCTGAAGGATAATGATCCATCGGACAGATTTTCCATTAATTTGCTGACGACTGAGCAAGAATTACATGGGGTTGGAATCTGCTATGACCCTAGTCGTGCGAAGTAGAATGTAATGGCGCAGTTTTTGGACTGTGAGGATGATTGCAAGGACTAGTTTTTGTTCATGATTATACTTCAAGGGTGGCCCTGAAAGGTTTTTACTAATGTAGTAAATGACATGCTCACGTTCGTCATCGCCGATTTGAATGAGAACTCCTGCTACTAAGACAATTGATGCTGATATGTAGAGGATATAGTCACGATTATAGTCGAGTGAACTAATTAAAGGGGCATTGGAGAGTGCCATTTTAAGATCGTCAAATGCTTTTTGGGCATGTTCATCCCAGTGAAATGGGATGTCGTGGCGTAGTAATCGAAAGAAACCATGTGCTTGAGTGGAATAGTCTGGGACAAGTCGCTGTAGAAAGTTAGCTTTTCCTTGTAGGCTTTGGAGTTGGTGTAAATTCCGAGGGGGTTGAATTTCTGTGATGGCTTGGACTTTGAGGGGATCCATGGTAATACCGCTTTGGGAAATGATGAATCTGAGGAGGTGCTCGGCAGTGACGCATAACATGCACTTGAGGGGGTTCAAGCGGATGTTGTACTGACAATACCATTGGAAGATGGTCCATAAATCATCAAGATGCTGGGTGCATTTTTTGGATCGAGCTGTGAGGTCATCCAAGTATGTGAGGAAGATATGAGCTAGATCATGAAAAATGTATGTCATAGCCCATTGGAAAGTTGCGCCAGCATTCTTTAGGCCAAAAGGCATGACATGATATGAAAAAGTACCCCAAGGGGTGGTAAATGCGGTTTTGTATTGATTGGCTGGATGGATTTGGATTTGATTATAACCAGAGAAACCATCCATGAAGGATAGAGCCTCGTGGCCTGCACAGTCATCGATAATTTGATCGATGAAAGGCATTGGAAAGTTGTCTTTGGGACATGCGTGATTGAGATCATGAAAGTCAGTGCATACACGGATAGTGACCTATTTTTTGTTAATGGGTATAGGGTTGGAAACCCATGAGGTATAGACGATGGGGTAGATGAACCCAACCACGCATAATTTGTCAATCTCGAATTTAATGGACGCTGCTTTGGATGGGTGTAGCGGTCGTTGTTTTTGGTGAATCAATGTGATATCAGGCCATGTGTCTATGTGATGTTCGAGAATAGAGGGATCAGGGCTAGGAATTTCTGTGTATGACCAAGCAAAAATATCTCGATATTCTTGGAAGAGGGCTTTATAGGCGTTGATTTCTTGAGGAGTGCATGCAGCGCCAATGGTGACTTCCTCGAAGACTCCATTTTTTATGGAAATATCGATTTTGATGGTCGAGGAAATGTTGGCCATGTTGCCTTCTTCAAAAGCATTAGGGGCAGGAATGGTGTTGTTGAACTAGTCGATATGCCCTGATGGGATAAAATCCTTGGTTTTGACTGCGTATATGGGGTGTTGGTTAGGAGGTGTGAATGATTCTTGTGGAAAGAAGAGCGCTTTGTGGTGTAGAGGATCCCATGGTTAGTTGGGGGTGGTTATTTCCTCAAGTATGTCCTCATCATAGTGGAATTGGCGGGAATACAAGGGATCTAAAAGAGTGATATTGACGACTGTTACCGTGTGGTTTTCCTTTGGGGATGAAGAAGCAGAAGGAATGATGCAATGTGATTGCGATGGTTCACTCGACATAAACCAAATATCGAGGTACTAAGGACAGGGGTTTGAATCAGGGTCGATTGGTGTTGCCTATATTCAATGATCATAGGACATTGGTATGTAAAATGATCTAAGGATTCACATAGAGAGCAAGGGTATCTCATATGTTCATTGATTGAAGTCATGACATAATGGATGTTAGTGATGTTTGGTAGGGATGATGTAGCTGGATTGGGTTCGTGCTGGAATCTTTGGCGTATTGCTACTAATGTCTGGTAGAAGTGAGGTAGCGCTGGGAAATGGTGTGTATAATGGCCATATTTTGAACATATGGCGCAAGTGAATTTGGTTCGTAGGCCTTTTCTACTTATGTTAGGAGAGGTAGTGGCAGTACTTGCTAAAGTGACAAATGGCGATGGTGTTTGATTGAGTTGAATTAGGTTACGTAATTCGGGTAGAGATGGGCGTTTTTTGGTTGGGTGTCCATCTTTCTCACATAGAGCGCAATGAGGTTGGATGCATGGGGGAAGTGGAGCTATGGGATCCTTCTTCTTTCACCTGCCCCTAGCTATGGCAGGGAGGTTAGTGAGTGGGGGTGTAGAGGGTATGGTGGGGGTGAGTATGGGAATCGTCATTGGGATTCCTTCTATTTCTGGGGGAAGGGATGGTTTAGGAACCATCTTTGGTGGATGTAAATACCAAATTGGGATTGCCAACACCATATTAGGGAGAGTAAGCGTTGCGACCACTTGGAAAGATTGTATGCCTTGTGGAGAGTAAAAGAAGGGGATTTGAGCAATGGCTTGGGGAACTATTTCCCAAACTAGGATATGGCCTTGGGGTGAGGTGAAATCGTAAACTAGTGGAGTCGATGAGTTCGCAGGAGGCTCATGAGGGAGGGGTTCTGTGACTAGTGGGATGTCATATATGAGAGAAGCCTCCCTAGGAGGAATGGTATTCTCAATGTTAGTTCCTTTGGATTATATGACACATACCTAATTGGAAGGATGAAGGAGTGGTGGTGCACCATGGTAAGTTCCTAACAATGATGGGTCTTTGAAAATTCTTGGACCCATTTCGATGAGTGGGTATGATTCATGATTAGTGTGTATGAGAGGGAGAATGTTATCGATGTTGGCAGAAGGGTTAGGCTCATAATGTGAAACTTGGTCAATTGTAATGATCTTCCCGTTATGCGGGAACATCATGGTTCTAAAGACAGAAGAGGCAACTACCTTCATAGCGTACATGTAACTATGGCCAAACAAGATATTTTAATCGAGTGGGGTGTCGATAACTTCAATGTCGATGAGAATGGTCTTACCCCCGAGTTCTACATGGACATTTTGGAAGATTCCTTCAAGAGAAGATGGTCGTCCTTCATAAGATCTTAAGGTAATGGCAGATGGTATGAGTTTGGGGGAACCAAGTTTCTGCCATACAGATTTGGACATGATGCATGTGGATGCGCCTTCATCGATGATGCACCGATGAACTGTGATGTTTCAAATTTTCATTGGGATTTGAAAAGAGGTGAGAGTGGGGAGACGAGGTTCTCCACAGTTGAGGTCAAATGTGATGAGTTGAGTATCTGCGGGGTCGACAGCCCCCAAGGCAGAAAGTAATGATTTCCGACAAGTTTGAAGGACTTCTAAGACTGACATGGTAGCTGGGGATTGTGGTAAGTCATCAACCAAACTGTAATTATGAGCCACCCTAGCTTGTGGGTTATGGACATTCCTGCATAATGGGATGCGAAGAGGTGTTTTTGCATTAGGGAGAGGGATCATAAAAGGGGGTCCCATTGGTGCTGAGAATGTTTCTGGGGGAATGGGAGGAGACTTGGTGGGTGCTCGGTATTTACGACTATGTGTTTGAAGAAGGACTTATTCCCCACTAGTGAGGAGGATAGTACGATTTGTGGGATTGTTTGGATTGAGATACTGTCCCAACTGTGATGGGGTGGGATGCATGTCCTATTGGCTATTCATCACACCCTGGTGCGGAATGGGATTCTGTAACACGACTGGGGGAGGTTGTTGGATGTATTGTTGTGGGGCCTGTTGAGGGGCAAGTAGTGCTGGAGGATGTGGTAGACTTCCTAAGTCTTTCATTCATTTAAAATCAACGATTTGGGGGAAATGATGAGTATAATGACTGAACTCACCACAAAGTGAACAAGGGTAGTTGGTTCGAAGATTATTGTTATTTTTCCCTTGATGCCTGTTGTTATTTCCCCCTTTGGGGTTCTGATTCCCTTGATTCTAGTTGCCCCCAGTAGGTTGGTTCTGTTGGGGGTGATTTCCTCCTTGACCTGGGTTTCTATTGTTCCTGTTTTTTCCTTTCTTTTGGCATTATTCGATTGATGGGTCGGATTTGTAGTATTGAAATGCTCAAAATTTAGATATTGCTGAAGGGGAGAGGGTTGAACAAAATTCACCCCAGCGTGCAAGATACCAGATATATAAAATATGCAGAATAGAAATGAAATGCTAGAAATAACAGAATAACAGTGAAATATCCAGCATAATCTTCACAATACACAGAAATGATATACGAAATAGCAACAGAAATAACACTTGAAGAGAANTCCTTCTAGAAGCGGAAGCTTCTATTAGGTCTTCTTACATCCGCCTTATTCTATTTTATTGATAGGTCTTATTAATATTGACCTTTATTACATCCGAATACATTGATCTACCTATGTGCGGGTTAGGACCTTAACATGTCCTCCCCCTTAAAAACATCCTTTTCCTCAAGGCTTGAGATGTGGAAACTGCTGCAGAATGGTAGCTGGTTCCCAAGTGGCATATGCTGGAGTCATATCTTTCCACTGTACGAGCACTTCCTTGATGATTCTTTGACACAGGCGACACTCCCTCTGGTCAAAAACTGCTTCTGGTTGTAGCCAAATGGATCCTTCTTCAGCTAACTCTGGAAGGTTGGTTTGAAGTTGGCACCTGGTTCCAATCACCTTCTTCAAGCAGGAAACATGAAAAACAGGATGTAGCTTCGACT
>ML784532.1:55466-122134 GCA_009831015.1 Picea engelmannii
ATTGACCTTTATTACATCCGAATACATTGATCTACCTATGTGCGGGTTAGGACCTTAACACAGCGTGAGGGTGTGGGGGAGCCATGGGCTGTGGAGGACCAGGGAATGGAAAGTACAAATTCTGTGGGGGTAATGATCTGTAAGGTACATAGGAAGGCATGGCACTTTCTCTAGTACTTAGAGTATAATATGAGGTAGAGGGAGTGTCAAAACTTGTTTGGATTGGTGGGTGTATCGTGGGTGCCGACGATGGTCCACTAATGGGTGGAGGAAGGGAAACAATGTATGGTTGTTGATAAGGGGGTGGGGAATAATAAGGGGTTCCTCCTTATGCCAATGGATATTGATGTGTGCCATACATTGGTGGTTGTTGGGGTTGTGGATTGTGGTGCGTGGTGTTACCAATCAATCTGTTTTCTGAATGAGACATCCCGAGTTTGTCTTGGCTGAATGGCATGGGTTTTGGGAGGTCAGGAAGTACTGTGTACAAGTACCCTGATTGTGAATAGATGAGGTTGTATTGTTGAGCCTTACTGATGGCTTCTTCTTCTTATTGAGGGAAGGTGGAAGCTACATCTTTACCGAGGAGAGAGACAAGTGATCTGAGAAACCAGTCAAGACACTGTTGTTTGGTGGTTTCGACTTTGCACAAACTACGTCGTCAATGCCACTCGTGAATATGATCAGCAATATGTGTGGTTGAGGTTTGTTTAAAATTAGAGAGTAGTTCAAGACCATTGTCATGGTGGATTGGTAATTGGAAGAAGGTCAAAAATGCTTTGGCCAAGGACTCGAAAGTCGCATGGGACCCCGATTTTTCATCTACATACCATTTGACTGATGGGCCAATGAGCGTGTATTGAAATAATCGTAGTTGGATGGAATCATCCATAATGTTGTTGGAAGAGCACCATAAGTGGAAAGTCATGACATGGTCGGTAGGGTCATCCCTTGCCTTTCCTTCAAACTTGGGGATGTCTGAAGGTAGTTTGGTAGGCATTGCAGGCCATGTGGTGTCATGCTATATAGGATCATTTATGAGTTTGCTTAGATCTGGTATGTTAAGAGAGGCCAAATATGGCATCTGGAGTGGTGGTGGAGGATTAGTTCCAGCCATGGTGTGACTGTTATGTGAACTTGACCCTTGAGGGGGGTTAGGTGGGTTGGTACTTCCCATTTGAGAGGAAGTTAGCCCCCCTCTTCCATGTAAATGAGAGAAAGTGGATGGTGGACCTTGGGAATTGGACCTAAGTAAGGTGGAACCAAGCAAAGTTGATCCTAAGACAGTGGCACTCACTGGGGTGTGAGAAGGTGGAGCCGATGAGTTGGAAAGACTAGGAACTCCCCCTAAAATAGGAGGGAGGTTCAACAAGCATCTAGAATGATGGGGGTTCTGTGGGTCCTCTTTGATGTCCGAATAGCTGAGTGGATGTGTGTGGATGGGGGTGAGAGAAATAAATAAACACGAGTAATCATATATATATCTAAATCAAATGTAATCAGAAGTGCATCATACATAAAGTATTTTGAAAAATAAGCATATATGTGGATAAGTGGGTTTTGTCCGCATGGGGGATCAAAGAAAACAAATGCTCGTGTCCTAAAATACATAACGTCCTTCCTCTCAAATAACACTGGACCTTCCAATAGTACTCAACAATGGGGTTTGAAGTCACCGGAAGAGAAACTAATGAAGGATGAAGTAATTAGTTATAATGAGGGGTAAAGGGGGCATATCCCGAAAGAGCTGGTGATATTTCCCAATAGCCACACAAAACCCGATCAAGGTGCAATTGCAGCCCACAATTTCCACCTGGGTAGATGTCCTAAAATTTGGTCACTAGGTACCTAGGTCAAAGTGTGACATTTAGATTTTTGGCCTAAGAAATGGGTCACGGGTTGGATCCCATCCAAGAGGTGGGTGCCTCAAGGGGGGACACACATAACAACCGAACCTTGGCCTTCAACCCTTCATGGGTATCTCCTTGCCTTATGGTGTTAGGAACACTTGACTTGGAGGATTTACAGTTCCCTATTTGACAACTTATATTATTTTGACAATGTGAGAACTAGATAACAGGGAGTTATTTGGATGCCTATCCACGAAATCCTATCTAGACTAAAAAATTTCTTTTGGCACCTCCTGTGGAGGAAAACTTAGTGAGTTTTTAGAATTTTTTTAGATGTGATTTGTTTGAGAGATTGGGGGTGTGAGACAATCTCGTTGAAATTAAATGGGAGTGGATAGTTTCATCAAGAAAAGGGTGAGGTGTTTCAGACTCCCTTTGGAGGAAACTTACTTTGACCTCCACATTTCAAGATGAAAACTATGTGAGTGATAAGTGACTTTTGTGTGTGAATGAGTGAAAGTGTGCCAATGTTTTAATGAATTAGGTGTCACCTTGCTGCATGTGGACTTCGCTTGGTCCTTACAAGTGTTGATTACCTAATTAACTAAATTCCTTTGGTACAACCTTGCATAATTCAAAAGTCCCTAGGAAGCTAGCATGTGGACATGTGGGTCCTTTACTATTCCTTTAACTCCCTATTGTGATTTAATATAAGAAAGATTTGAAACTATCCTAGATTATGATCATGTGGGCATGCATGGGCCCGTTACAAAACCTGTAAACTTCCCTAGTGATTTAATCTAAGAAAGTAAATTTAAAAACTATCCTATCTTTGTAGCATGTGGGCATGTATGGGCCCGTTACAATCTTGAGATGTGTTTGAAAAATAAACTAAGAGGAGTCCCGAGGGGGCTGTTGTCCTCTCCTAAAGGTTTTAGTCTTTTTAAGGGAGATGAAATTGTCCTACAACCTTTTTCTAATTCTAAAGGTCACTTTGAAGTGCGAGAGAAGAGCATACTAAATGATTGTTATCCAACTTATGATCCCAATGCAAGTTTTATGTGATTTCAAATGATTCCAACTTACACTTTTAGTAAAAGCAAGCCATCCATGTGGAAAAATGAAAGCAAAAGAGGAAATAATGATTTTAAACCCCCTAAGTGCCTATGTGTTTTGACTAATCCCTTTATATGGAGAGGGAAATAAGTGTGGTGCAGATTACAACATGAATGAAATCATTTTTAAGAAGGCTAGGGGCCTTCCCCAAATCACAAACAAGCTTACAATGTGTATTTTTATGCACAGGTGTGCGGGCCTCAGAGTAGACATAGGCACACTGAGCGCTAATGCACGAATCGAAATAGACTTTTGGACACTGGTGTACGGAGGACCCTAAAAAGCATAGTAACATTGGCGCACGTGTGCATGATGCGCGACTGTGGGCCAATAAACCCATGCACACTTGTCACACGGCCGTGAAGAAAATTCCGAATGGAATTCTCTCAATTAAGTTTTGAATTGGGTGTTTTGCAGGTCATCTTGGGCCGATTAAGGTACCTGCAGGTTAAATAAACCAAAAGAAGAGCTAGAAAAACCCAAATGGGGTAGGAAATTGATAACTTCCCCAGTGGAGTCGCCAATCTGTTGCGCCTCTTTTGTCATTTAAATGAGCAAAACAAAGGTGATTACAAGCTTAGCTGGGTTAGCTAAGCAAGACAACAGTAAAGGAAAGGGTTAGAAAAAGAAACATAAAAGACTAAGCTAAGAATTAAACTAAGAAATGAAAGAACAACTAAATTATTAAGCATAAGGACATAAGAACAAAAAACCAATAAGATTCATGTCACCAATGGAAAGGATTATATTAGTGAAAAGAAAACACCAAGAAGAAAGAGGACTTTGGGTCCCTTCTTCCTCTAAGGGAGGGCTCTTGGACCCCCACAACTAAGCTCTTCTTACAACTTTGAAAGAAATGGTGAAAGAATCCCAAGCTAATCCACTCAAGAGGTGAGATGGATTGCCCAAATGTAATGATGCTAGTATGCTCTTGATGAGAAAAGAGGATTCCCCAAGAGAATAGCAACATCATAACCTTGCAAATGAATTCCTTGAAAATGTAGTGCACCCATGGCTTTGTTTTATAGCACCACTTTGAGGTATTGTGTAACCATCTTTTAGTGTGAAAAGAGGCTATTTAGGGAATTTTTAGGTCTTTGACCATCCACCCAGTCGGATCTAGCCGAGATTTGGATGTCAAATCAACTTGGAAGCTGAACCAGAAGTGGGTGGGAGGCCGACCAATCTCATAAATGCACCGTTCTTAGTTTTGTGCGGCTTTTAGTGACCACATTTGTGCATCTTGCACATGTGCGATTTTCTTGCATTTCTGGATGGCGCATGTGCGCGCGCGCCCTGTGTAGTCATAGCGCACCTTAATTTTATAACTGGTTGTATAGTTTTGGACCTTTTGGAAATGCTTTTTTGGTAATTTTGGTCCATGGGTGAACTCATAATTGTTTGAAGCTGCTAGATTCCTGTAACCATTTGCGGATGAAATTTCAGTGATAACAACCTCAATTGCTTATATATATAAGGATTGTAATGAATTCAAAATGGAGGCTGGTGAAGGTCAAAATTCAAGATTGGTTGGGAGAAAGAATTCATAAGTTTGCTTATCAATAAAGTAGCTATGTAAGACAATGTTGCAATATTTAAATATAAATACATATTTGAATGGATACATTATATTTTTTGGGTGAAATTTCTGATAAACTTGCATGAATGGCTAGAAAGACTCACAAAGAAGGAGTGTTGGCTTCCACTACCAAGAGTAGAGTGAACCATCAAGAAATTGATAATGATCCAATGATATGACGATAAGTTGATTTCAGTGGCTGGTTTTGGTATAAAGGTATTTAGGAAGAATATGCTTTAGGTTTCACGATAGAATGTCATCATTTATTGACCAAGGGACTTGAATTTTTTAAGAAGGTACCATGTAGAAGTAGAAGACTAATGGAAGAAATACCAATGTGGCCAAAAAGGTAGATGGTGGAATAGAGTATGTTTCCAAGCCCCATTGAGATGGAAGTGTAATCCATAGAAGGGGGTGGAACAATAGGAGGACCTAATGACAAAGTTGGTGTCATAATTTTCTTAAAGGTTTGGTTATGGTAAATACCATGGATTTTAAAAGAGAATGACATAAGAGACAACAAAGGCGCACACAAATAACAAAGAGATGACATCGGGAAGGAATGGAAAATATCATCCTAAGTAAGAGTATGTGATAATAGAATATGGTCCTAAGATGCATACAAAGTGTTGGACAATGCAGAGGATGAGAAAAGTTCTAGATGGAGCTTTCACTAACCCCAAAGGAGATGATCAAGAAAGTGTGGTGATGTGGAGAAGTTAGGAGTTCATAGAGGTGGTTGGAACCTCTAAAGAATTGAGATGGAAACCATATGGTGATGTGGGGGATGCAGATACTTGAAATGCAAGTGCATAGACATTGGTTGAGCTTGATAACTTGGACATCAATATAGAACTCATGGAAGAGAAGAATACAAAAGAGGCCTTTGATGATGATTTTGAGTTTGCATTGTTCTGGTATTATAACCTTGCATAAAGACGTGCCACTAAGGAAGTAGGATCAAATGGTAGTGAAGTTGGTCCCTCCTATGTCCTACCCCATATTCATTTTGAATTTTGTCAAGATCCCATTATCATTGTTGCACATAGCGTACATACATGTTTAATTAGCAGTTCAAGTATTCCTACTACAATGGATTTGAACAATGTAAGTGTGACTACTAAAGGAATCAAAATTTCTCTTCAATATTGTCTAGTTTTGTAAGTGTTGCTATTGAAGCAACACTTGTTGTACAATAATCAAGTCCCTGGGGTTTTGTGTTAAAGTCACTAGGGAATGACAACAACACAACCAAATGAGTCATGTTAGGGTCCTAACCTAACCCCTTCACTTAGGATACTTTATTAATGTACAAGGCTTCCTTCCTTGAATAAGGCCCACTAAATAGTTAGTTAATAATTACTCATTGTAAAAAGAGTCCTCTTTATTTATAAGTCTTGAATTAGTTAGTAGGCCCTCATTATAAGTGGGCCCATAGGTAGTTAATATTATTTATGGATAGATATATACTGAGTAGAAGGTTATGCAATGCTTTTTTAAGAATTGTTATTGTATTTGGAGATTTTCTCCAGGAGGTTTCCCCCTTGAAGAGGCAAGTGAACATAACTCTATTTTTTTTATTATCAATATATATTTCTCCACATTTATCTATTTTATCTTGTGTTATTTGGTTTTGCACTACATTTTATAAGATTTATTTGAAGTTTTGGGGTTAAGTACATTACAAGTGGTTTTAGAGCTCTTTCTTGGGCCAAAAAAGGGAGAATTTGTTTCCTCTTTTTGGAAATTTTTGACAAGAAAAAGAGGATGGAAACATTCATATCGATTTCTGAAAATTTTGGTGTATAATTTGAAAAAAAAATACATATATTAATTCCTTTTGAAAAAATATCCAAGTTCAAAAAAAAATCCAAAATGGATTCTGGGAAGTGGAGTTATCATTGATTTAAAATTATTCTTTTTAGGGTTTTTTTCTTATTATGGTCGTGAATTTCACAGATTGTATATCTTTTGATAAAGTGCATATATTTCAGCCAAACCCATGCTAGTGGATCCATAGAAGCCATGGAATTTCATAATTGGGGTCATAATAGCCAATCTAAGAAGTATAACATAAGTTATGATCATTTTACCTTTTTGGCCTCAAGCCCTACCTTGAAAAGTAAGTTATTTTCTGGTGATTGTAAATCTCTTTCTTGGGTTGACAAGGTCTTAAAAATTTGAACTTTTTTAGAGACTTTTTTTTGGAGTCTTTAAATAACATAGTGATCTATCGTTCAATGGATAAAATTGCAGTTAGGGAAGAAAACACACAAGAAATACAAGTGGAATCACATTGTTGGAAACCCTTGTAACACATGTTGGTACTCCTTTGAGTAGTACCACATTACATAGTACCTATATACAAAATCTCACTTCCACATACCCTTAGGTATATAGGAAGTGTTTTAGGTATACTAGAAACAAAATTTAGATAAACTAATTGTCCATCTTGTTGTTATAGTACACCAAGTGTTACACATTATTTTTGTCATAGTCTTGAAAAATTGATTTTGTACCTCTATTCTTCATCATTTGAAGTATTATTTCCATACTCCCTGAATAAGTTGGAAGAATAACCTTTCTTGGAAAGATGAAATCCATTGAAAAATCATTTTTTACAAAAGTGTCTCATGTTGCACCACTGTAGGGCGTGACACTCTCAAGTGTCGCATGTTGCACCACTGCAAGGTGTGAAAGTGTCGCATGTTTCTAGTTCACAGGGTGCAACAATGTTTAAACAAGGGAAAAATAAAGAAAATTTTTGGCCCTTGACCAAATTTTAGAGATCCTTGGTCATGTTGGACCTATTTTGGGACTTCGATAGGCTGGTCAAAGGCAAAGCGCAAGTCAAAGCAGAGATCGTGGGATCTCGGCCCCTTTTTAGGGCAGTTTTTGGGATTAGGGTTTATGTAATAGGTATGGGATGTCGGCCCATGGGTTTACCCATGTTTAGGCCCATTTTTTAATGTATAAATAGAAAGCTAGGCGATGTAAGTAGGAGAGGAAGTGAAGTTTAAGGTGAGCTAAGTGTGAATGGTTATGATGCTTTGTGCATGCTATATTGAGAACTTGCAAAGCTAGGTGCATGTGAATGTAGGAAAAGAGAAGATGCTAAGTGCTATAGTTCTACCTATGTAATTGAAAAGGCTTTATGCATAATGTATGATTAAGACTTGCAGAGCTAAGTGAAATTGATTGTAAGAAGGATTTGTGTTGTGACCTAACTTGGGGAAGGAGGATCTGGCGAGGTGTGCAGATCTCTTGTCCTATGCAGAGTAGGGTTTTTAGGCTCTATGCTTGTAGAAACTTGAAAGAAGATAATAAAGAAGAGAAGAGTTGGTGGATGTATCCCCACACTGGGGTGAACCACATATATCCAGTGTTATGGTTTCTTTGTGCATTATGGTCATATGTTAGTGATCTGATTTATTCTTAGTGCCAATATATTTATGTATGATGCATCTGGTATAGTAACTATTAGCGACATTTCTTGTAAAGGGGGGAAAATGCGAAGGAATGGGTTAAAAACCCACTTTCCCTAAGTTCAGATGCAAAGTGCACTTGTGATTAAGAGGCAAGAAAATTTGGACGACAGAGATTCGCGCGCCCGGATCAACGACGCACATAGGATTCTGGAGCCCCCCGACCTTTCTACCTTTAAGCGGAGGGGTGGGGGGGGTCTGGAATCGAGGGCACACCTCTTCAATGGCTATGATCGAAGTGCCCGAATCAACGACGCGTAGGATTATTCTAGAGCCCCCTCGCCTTTCTACCTTTAAGCGGAGGGGGGGGTCCGGAATCAAGGACGCATCTCTCTCATGGCTGCGATTAGAGCGCCCAGATCAGCGGCACACAAGAAATCTGGTCATCCTCTGTCCTTCTGTGTTTAACCAACATGGGGCCCCCTTTCATGTCGCATCATCTTGCCATCTGTTCTCCACCTGACCGTGCGATGAGGCTGGCTCCCTGTAGCCCCTTCCTCATCCTTCGACATCTGTTCATCTCCCCTCTTCTAGTCTGTGTGGTCCCTTCCCCAGTCTCATCATCCACTCACCACCTGCCATGTGTCCCACTCCCTTCCATGACAACCTCCCACTAAAATGTGCCCATTATATCGCATCTCCTGCCCCCCCTTTCGCTTATTTCCTTCCGACATGTGTCTTCCCCTGTAACCTCTCTCACACCTCATCACTTCATTCCTTGCCCTCATAGTTTTGGCGCCACCACTCCCGTCATGTGCCCCATCCTTCGCGCTGGCCTTCATGCCTATTCATCAGTTCATTCAGCTAATCCAGGTGGCAACGCAAAGGGTCTTCCATGTCCCAAAGGTGCCGAGTTGGCCGGGCCATCCTCAATCCCAATGAAGTAGTTATTAAGGTAGTTGGTGGTGGTTAGACATCTCCTCCGCCATAATGGGAAAGTCCGGAAATGAATTAAAGGCACGTCGGTTCACCCACGAAACTGTTAGGAATTCGATTGCATCTTCCATAGGTGCACGATCATTCAGAGACTGCAGCTGCAGATTGTCAGAAGCCATGCAAATGCAATGTGTTTAATGCAACGTCTTGATTTTGTTGTAATCGTTGTTTTGAGTATATGTAGGCGTTTTCCCCATTTTTGTATCTATCGATGGTTGAGCAGAGCTCCCGGTTGTAAAGCTTTAATGAAGCACTGTTATTCTGGTTATGCATGGAATTTTGAGACTTCTTGCCTTATGAATGTCAGTTTCTTTCATGTCTTTGTTTACACTGTGTTAGAAAAACTCAAAATTGGAGGATCCAGTCAAGATGTAGTTGTTATAGGATGATGTAGGTTGGATCATTGTAATAGCTGCATTGTTTCTAATCAGTTCTTGTGATTTTTCCCAGCGCTGAGTGACTTGGAATTGGAGGATCCATTCAAGTCCCCTTTCAGTTTCTTGACACCCTGAACCAAGAGGATATTGCATTCAGAGTCTTTCCTCTGAAAACCACTAGAAGCCTATTGACTAAAGTTGTTTGTTCACCTTTCTTACCAAGTCTTCCACCTGCTCATCTTTTAATCAACCCACCGGCTGAAGTTAGATCAAGATCTCCTTTGTTCCTTAGATACCAGACCCAGTCCCTGAGTTAGAATGATATTCCCCTGAGTCTCTACCCATCTAATCATTCATTAAACACTATTGTGACATAAAAACTAATGGGCGTCGGGCTCTGCTCCTGCAAGCAATCCAGGGGTGACTTCTGACGCTAACATTTCTGGCGTCGTTGCCGGGGATGAAGTTGAAGATTTTCCCTGGGCAGAACGACATTGAGCCTCTGATTCTGAAGGTGCATCAGACATCAGAGCCCTTAAAGATTGCTACTGTGCACCTGGCGACTCCACTGTGGTGAATCCATTATTTCCACATCACTATTTTAGCTGTGGCTACTGTTAGGACACCTGAAAGCTGACCCTAAGGATCTTTCTCAAGAAGGTTTCAGTAGCTGCTTTCTCAGCCTGAGAAGCTTCCTGGGGAAACAACAACGTCAGGATCTAGCCTTTGATGGTGAACAAGGACCATAAACATTTGAAGCTGCACATCTTTCACCTGGCAACTCCATGGTTCAAGGATCGATTGGTGACTCCACTGGTTTGATATGGAGAAAATCCTTGCTCGCAGGTTTGCTCCTTTTAATTTTTCTACTATTCCTGGTTTTCCTAATGTTGTCCCCTCTCTGGATGAATGGGGAGATTATTTTCTCATATTTGGAAAATGTGAAGAGGACAACCCTACTCAGCACCTCAGTGAGTTTCATGAACTCATGCATCAGTGGGAGATACATCATGAGGATGTATTACTGAAAATGTTCATGTTCTCGTTAGCAGGGGATGCATGTAAATGGTATCATTCTTTACCCCCTGCTAGCATTTCTTCACTCAGTGATTTCCATGCAGCCTTCACTGACTATTGTCAAGATTTTTATCTCTATGTGTTAGTTTGTCATAACTATAGTGAGGGATACCACAAATCTATACCAGATAAAGTTGTTTCGGACATAGTCTGTGAGGATGATTATGATGACCTGGATCAGAAATCATTCCTTTCTCCTCCCCATTCGTCTGCATCAGAGGTGGGTTATGAAAGTGATGAATATCCCAGGGGGGGAGAGGATTCTCTGAGTGAGCTGATGGAGCAGGTGAAATATCTCTCTGCCCAATTAGAAGGGTTGAAATATGAAGAGTGTGCAGAGGATTTTCCAGCCTGGGAGGAAAAAGATGACCTGAGTGAACTAGTGGAGCAGGTGATATTCCCCACTCCCCAGTGTACAAAATTGGAATCTGAAGACAACGAAGAGGATTTTCTAGTATTCGAGGCAGATAATTTAAGTATCTCTTTTGAAGAGATTATTGAATATTTCTTGGACGCATTAGCATCTGCCCCCGATGAGCCTGCTGTCTCAGAATTAAACGAAGAAGCCACTGTGGAAGAGGATTGTTCTTTCTTCCTTCACGAGATTTCCCATGATGTATTTACATTTGGGATTGAAAGGAAGGATCGGGAGGCCGTTCCCTTTTTACAAGATGGGGGAGTGCACAGAGAAGATGAGGAAGAACCAGAAGAGCAGCTGAGCACATATTTCATTCCAGAGCCAGTCAACAAGCAGCCACTTCCTGAGATCAGTGAGCCTACACCAGTTGTTCACTCACCTGTGCTTATCAAAGATATTCAGTCACATGTGAGCAACTGTGTAGCAGAGGAGGTTGCCTCTATCCTGGATGGAGCCCAATGTTAGTGACATTTCTTGTAAAGGGGGGAAAAATGCAAAGGAATGGGTTAAAAACCCACTTGCCCTAAGTTCGGATGCAAAGTGTGCTTGTGATTAAGAGGCAAGCAAATTTGAACGACAGAGATTCGCGCACCCGAATCGACGACGCACATAGGATTCCGGAGCCCCCCGACCTTTCTACGTTTAAGCAGAGGGGGGGGGGTTCCGTAATCGAGGGCACACCTCTTCAATGGCTACGATCAAAGCGTACAGATCAATGGCGCGCAGGATGATTCTAGAGCCCCCCCGCCTTTCTACCTTTAACCGAAGGGGGGGGTCCAAAATCAAGGACGCATCTCTCCGACGGTTGCGATTAGAGAACCCAGATCAGCAGTGCACATGAAATCCAGTCATCCTCTGTCCTTCTGCGTTTAACCAACGTGGGGCCCCCTTTCATGTCGCATCATCTTTCCATCTGTTCTCCACCTGATCGTGCGATAAGGCTCGCTCCCTGTAGCCCCTTCCTCATCCTTCGACATCTGTTCATCTCCCCTCTTCTGGTTCGTGTGGTACCTTCCCCCATCTCATCATCCACTCACCACCTGCCATGTGTCCCACTCCCTTCCATGACAACCTCCCACTAAAATGTGCCCATTATATCGCATCTCCTGCCCCCTTCCACTTATTTCCTTCTGCCATGTGTCTTCCCCTGTAACCTCTCTCACACCTCATCACTTCATGCCTCGCCCTCATAGTTTTGGCGCCACCACTCCTATCATGCACCCCATCCTTCGCGCTGGCTTCCATGCCTATTCATCAGGCCGTTTAGCTAATGCAGGTGGCAGCACAAAGGGTCTTCCACGTCCCAAAGGTGCCAATTTGGTCGGGCCATCCTGAATCCCAATGAAGCAGTTATTAAGGTAGTTGGTGGTGGTTAGACATCTCCTATGCCATAATGGGAAAGTCTGGAAACGAATTAAAGGCACGTCGGTTCGCCCACGGAACTATTAGGAATTTGATTGCATCTTCCATAAGTGAACGATCTTTCAGAGACTGCAACTGCAGATTGTCAGAAGCCATGCAAACGCAATGTGTTTAATGCAATGTCTCGATTTTGTTGCTGTCATTGTTTTGAGTATATGTAGGCATTTTCGGCATTTTTGTATCTATCGATGGTTGAGCAGAGCTTCCGGTTGTAAAGATTTAATGAAGCACCGTTATTCTAGTTATGCATGGACTTTTGAGACTTCTTGCCTTATGAATGTTAGATTCTTTCATGTCTTTGTTTACACTGTGTTAGAACAGCTCGAAATTGGAGGATCGAGTCGAGTTGTAGCTATTATAGGATGATGTAGGTTGGATCACTGTAATAGTCGCATTGTTTCTAATCAGTTCTTGTGATTTTTCCCAGCGCTGAGCGACTTGGAATTGGAGGATCCAGTCAAGTCCCCTTTCAGTTTCTTGAGACCCTGAACCAAGAGGATTTTGCATTCAGAGTCTTTCCTCTGCAAACCACTGGAAGCCTGTTGCCTAAAGTTGTTTGTTCACATTTCTTACCAAGTCTTCCACCTGCTCATCTTTTAATCAACCCACTGGCTGAAGTTGGATCAAGACCTCCTTTGTTCCTTACATACCAGACCCAGTCCCTGAGTTAGAATGATATTCCCCCGAGTCTATACCCATCTGATCATCCATTAAACACTATCGTGACATAAAAACTGATGAGCGTCGGGCTCTGCTCCTGCAAGCAATCTAGGGGTGACTTCTGACGCTAACATTTCTGGCACCATTGCCAGGGACGAAGTTGAAGATTTTCCCTGGGCAGAAAGACATTGAGCCTCTGATTCTAAAGGTGCATCAGACATCAGAGCCTTTAAATATTGCAACTGTGCACTTGGAGATTCCATTGTGGCGACTCCGTTGTTTCCACATCACTGTTTCAGCTGTGGCTACTGTTAGCACACCTGAAAGCTGACCCTAAGGAGCTTTCTCAAGAAGGTTTTAGCAGCTGCTTTCTCAGCCTGAGAAGCTTCCTGGGGAAACAACAACGTTAGGATCTGGCCTTTGATGGTGAACAAGGACCAGACACATGGATTGATTGGCGACTCCACTGGTTCGATATGGAGAAAATCCTTGCTCGCAGGTTTTCTCCTTTTAATTTTTCTGCTATTCCTGGTTTTCCTAATGTTGTCCCCTGTCTAGATGAATGGGGCGATTATTTGCTCATATTTGGAAAATGTGAAGAGGACAACCCTACTCAGCACCTCAGTGAGTTTCATGAACTCATGCATCAGTGGGAGATACATCATGAGGATGTATTATTGAAAATGTTCATGTTCTCGTTAGCAGGGGATGCACGTAAATGGTATCATTCTTTACCCCCTGCTAGCATTTCTTCACTCAGTGATTTCCATGTAGCCTTCACTGACTATTGTCAAGAGTTTTATCCCTCTATGTTAGTTTTTCATAATTGTAGTGAGGGATACCAAAACTCTATACCAGATAAAATTCTTTCGGACATAGGCTGTGAGGATGATTCTGACGACCTGGATCAGAAATCATTCCTTTCTCCTCCCCATTCATCTGCATCATAGGTGTGTTATGAAAGTGATGAATATCTTGGGGGGGGGAGAGGATTCCTTGAGTGAGCTGATGGAGCAGGTGAAATATCTCTCTGCCCAATTAGAAGGGTTGAAATATGAAGACTGTGTAGAGGATTTTCCAGCCTGGGAGGAAAAAGATGACCTGAGTGAACTAGTGGAGCAACCGATATTCCCCACTCCCCAGTGTACAAAATTGGAATATGAAGACAACGAAGAGGATTTTCCAGTCTTCGAGGAAGATGATTTAAGTAGCTCTTTTGAAGAGATTATTGAATATTTCTTGGACGCATTAGCATCTGCCCCCGATGAGCCTACTGTCTCAGAATTAAACGAAGAAGCCATTGTGGAAGAGGATTGTTCTTTCTTCCTTCATGATATTTCCCATCATGTATTTACATTTGGGATTGAAAGGAAGGATCAGGAGGTCGTTCCATTTTTACAAGATGGGGGAGTGCACGGAGAAGACGAGGAAGAACCAGAAGAGCAGTTGAGCACATATTTCATTCCAGAGCCAGTCAGCAAGCAACCACTGCCTGAGCTCAATGAGCCTACATTAGTTGTTCACTCACCTGTGATTATCAAATATATTCAGTCACATGTGAGAAACTGTGTAGCAGAGGAGGCTTCCTATCGCCAATTCTTTGAAATTCGCCACTCATTCTATGACCCTGTCAGCAAGTACATGGAGTGGCATTTCCCCTATGCCTTGGAGCTGCCCTATTTCATCTCAACTCTAGCCTGTAAGGAGGAGTTGAAGAGTGTAACCATTTTGCTATCACGGTTACACCATCTGCTGATGATCATTGACAGAAAGAAGGAGCTTCTATCCAGGAAGCTGCTTGAATGGCTATGGTGGAAATCTGATTTCACCTAACCCCATGTAAAGTGTTTTATTAGTTTAGGATTGTATATAAATAAGAAACTTTGAGTATGTATCTTTTTTTTGTTGCTTTTATTTTTTCAGCTTGTATCTTCAGCAGTAGGATGTTTTGAGCTTGACTCCATAGCCCAACAGCAAGGCACTGAATCTGCAAAAGAGTCCTTAGAGCATCACAGGGACGACTCTATCCCCCATGGAGCCCAATGTTAGCGACATTTCTTGTAAAGGGGGGAAAAATTCAAAGGAATGGGTTTAAAACCCACTTGCCCTAAGTTCGGATGCAAAGTGCACTTGTGATTAAGAGGCAAGCAAATTTGGACGATAGAGATTCGCGCGCCCAGATCAACGATGCACATAGGATTCTGGAGCCCCCCGACCTTTCTACCTTTAAGCGGAGGGGGGGGCGTCCAGAATCGAGGGTGCACCTCTTCAATGGATACGATCGAAGCGCCCAGATCAATGACGTGCAGGATGATTCTGGAGCCCCCCCGCCTTTCTACCTTTAAGAGGAGGGGGGGGTTCCATAATCAAGGACGCATCTCTCTGACGACTATGATTAGAGCACCTAGATCAGTGACACACAGTCAATCCGGTCATCCTATGTACTTCTTCGTTTAACCAACATGGGGCCCCCTTTCATGTCGCATCATCTTGCCATCTATTCTCCACCTGACCGTACGATGAGGCTCGCTCCCTGTAGCCCCTTCCTCATCCTCTGAGATCTGTTCATCTCCCCTCTTCTGGTCCGTGTGGTCCCTTCCCCCATATCATCGTCCACACACCACCTGCCATGTGTCCCACTCCCTTCCATGATAGCCTCCCGCTAAAATGTGCCCATTATATCGCATATCCTACCCCCTTTCGCTTATTTCCTTCCACCATGTCTCTTCCCCTGTAACCTCTCTCACACCTCATCACTTCATGCCTCACCCTCATAGTTTTGGCGCTACCACTTCTGTCATGCGCCCCATCCTTCGCGTTGGCCTCCACGCTTATTCATCAGGGCGTTCAACTAATCCAGGTGGCAGCACAAAGGGTCTTCCACGTCCCAAAGGTGTCGAGTTGGTCAGGCCATCCTCAATCCCAATGAAGCAGTTATTAAGGTAGTTGGTGGTGGTTAGACATCACTTCTGCCATAATGGGAAAGTTCGGAAACGAATTAAAGGCACGTCGGTTTTCCCACGGAACTGTCAGGAATTTGATTGCGTCTGCCATCGGTGCATGATCATTCAGAGACAACAACTGCAGATTGTCAGAAGCCATGCAAACGCAATGTGTTTAATTCTACGTCCCGATTTTGTTGATGTCGTTGTTTTGAGTATATGTAGGCATTTTCTCCATTTTTGTATCTATCGATGGTTGAGCAGAGCTCCCGGTTGTAAAGCTTTAATGAAGCACTGTTATTCTGGTTATGCATGGACTTTTGAGACTTCTTGCCTTATGAATTTCAGTTTCTTTCATGTCTTTGTTTACACTATGTTAGAACAACTCGGAATTGGAGGATCCAGTCGAGTTGTAGCTGTTATAGGATGACATAGGTTAGATCACTGTAATAGCTGCATTGTTTCTAATCAGTTCTTGTGATTTTTCCCAGTGCTGAGCGACTTGGAATTGGAGGATCCAGTCAAGTCTCCTTTCAGTTTCTTGAGACCCTGAACCAAGAGGATCTTGCTTTCAGAGTCTTTCCTCTACAAACCACTGGAAGCCTATTGCCTAAAGTTGTTTGTTCACCTTTCTTACCAAGTCTTCCACCTGCTCATCTTTTAATCAACCCACTGACTGAAGTTAGATCAAGACCTCCTTTGTTCCTTACATACCAGACCCAGTCCCTAAGTTAGAATGATATTCCCCCGAGTCTCTACCCATATGATCATCCATTAAACACTATCGTGACATAAAAACTGATGGGCGTCGGGCTCTCCTCCTGCAAGCAATCCAGGGGTGACTTCTGACGCTAACATTTCTGGCACCGTTGCCGGGGACGAAGTTGAAGATTTTCCCTGGGCAGAACGACATTGAGCCTCTGATTCTGAAGGTGCATCAGACATCAAAGCCCTTAAATATTGCTACTGTGCACCTGGCGACTCCACTGTGGTGACTCCATTGTTTCCACATCACTTTTTCAGCTGTGGCTACTGTTAGCATATCTGAAAGTTGACCCTAAGGAGCTTTCTCAAGAAGGTTTCAGCAGCTGCTTTCTCATCCTGAGAAGATTCCTGGGGAAACAACAACGTTAGGATCTGGCCTTTGATGGTGAACAAGGACCAGACACATTCGAAGCTGCACATCTTTCACCTGGTGACTCCATGGTTCAAGGATCGATTGGCGACTCCACTGGTTCGATATGGAGAAAATCCTTGCTCGCAGGTTTGCTCATTTTAATTTTTCTGCTATTCCTGGTTTTCCTAATGTTGTCCCCTCTCTGGATGAATGGGGAAATTATTTGCTCATATTTGGAAAATTTGAAGAGGACAACCCTGCTCAGCACCTCAGTGAGTTTCATGAACTCATGCATCAGTGGGAGATACATCATGAGGATGTATTACTGAAAATGTTCATGTTCTCGTTAGCAGGGGATGCACGTAAATGGTATCATTCTTTACCCCCTGCTAGCATTTCTTCACTCAGTGATTTCCATGCAGCCTTCACTGACTATTGTAAAGAGTTTTATCCCTCTTTGTTAGTTTGTCATAATTGTAGTGAGGGATACCACAACTCTATACCAGATAAAGCTATTTCGGACATAGGCTATGAGGATGATTCTGATGACCTGGATCAGAAATCATTCCTTTCTCCTCCCCATTTGTTTGCATCAGAGGTGGGTTATGAAAGTGATGAATATCCCAGGGGGGGAGAGGATTCCCTGAGTGAGTTGATGGAGTAGGTGAAATATCTCTCTACCCAATTAGAAGGGTTGAAATATGAAGACTGTGCAGAGGATTTTCCATCCTGGGAGGAAAAAGATGACCCGAGTGAACTAGTGGAGCAGGCGATATTCCCCACTCCCCAGTGTACAAAATTGAAATCTGAAGACAACGAAGAGGATTTTCCAGTATTCGAGGCAGATGATTTAAGTATCTCTTTTGAAGAGATTATTGAAGATTTCTTGGACGCGTTAGCATCTGCCCCCGATGGGCCTGTTGTCTCAGAATTAAACGAAGAAGCTATTGTGGAAGAGGATTGTTATTTCTTCCTTCATGAGATTTCCCATGATGTATTTACATTTGGGATTGAAAGGAAGGATCGGGAGGCCGTTCCCTTTTTACAATATGGGGGAGTGCACAGAGAAGATGAGGAAGAACCAGAAGAGCAGCTGAGCACATATTTCATTCCAGAGCCAGTTAGCAAGCAACCACTTCCTGAGATTAGTGAGCCTACATCAGTTGTTCACTCACCTGTGATTATCAAATATATTCAGTCACATGTGAGAAATTGTGTAGTAGAGGAGGCTGCCTGTCACCAATTCTCCAAAATTCACCACTCATTCTATGACCCTGTCAGCAAGTACATGGAGTGGCATTTCCCCTATGCCTTGGAGCCTCCCTATTTCATCTCAACTCCTTCCTGTAAGGAGGAGTTAAAGAGTGTAATCATTCTGCTGTCACGGTTACACCATCTACTGATGATCATTGACAGAAAGAAGGAGCTTCTATCGAGGAAGTTGCTTGAATGGCTATGGTGGAAATCTGCTTTCACCTAACCCCATGTAACGTGTTTTATTAGTTTAGGATTGTATATAAATAAGCTCCTTTGAGTATGTATCTTTATTTTGTTGCTTTTATTTTTTCGTCTTGTATCTTCAATAGCAGGATGTTTTGAGCCTAACTCCGTAGCCCAACAACAAGGCACTGAATCTACAAAAGAGTCCTTAGAGCATCACAAGGACGACTCTATCCCCCATGGAGCCCAATGTTAGCGACATTTCTTGTAAAGGGGGAAAAAATGCGAAGGAATGGGTTAAAAACCCACTTGCCCTAAGTTTGGATGCAAAGTGCGCTTTTGATTAAGCGGCAAGAAAATTTGGACAACAGAGATTCGCGTGCCTGGATCAACGACGCACATAGGATTCTGGAGCCCCCCGGCCTTTGTACCTTCAAGCGGAGGGGGGGNATGGCTATGATCAAAGAACTCGGATCAACAACGCGTAGGATGATTCCAGATCCCCTCTGCCTTTCTACCTTTAAGCGGAGGGGGGGGGGTCCGGAATCAAGGACGCATCTCTCCGATGACTGTGATTAGAGCGCCCAGATCAGTGGCATACAGACAATCCGGTCATCCTCTGTCCTTCTTCATTTAACCAACGTGGGGCCCCCTTTCATGTCGCATCATCTTGCCATCTATTCTCCACCTGACCGTGCGATGAGGCTCGCTTCCTGTAGCCCCTTCCTCATCCTTCGACATTTGTTCATCTCCCCTCTTCTGGTCTGTGTGGTCCCTTCCCCCATCTCATCATCCACTCACCACATGCCATGTGTCCCACTCCCTTCCATGACAACCTCCTGCTAAAATGTGCCCATTATATCGCATCTCCTTCCCCCTTCCTCTTATTTCCTTCCGCCATGTGTCTTCCCCTGTAACCTCTCTCACACCTCATCACTTCATGCCTTGCCCTCATAGTTTTTGCGCCACCACTCCCGTCATGTGCCCCATACTTCGCGCTAGACTCCACGCCTATTCACTAGGCCGTTGAGCTAATCCAGGTGGCAGTGCAAAGGTTTTTCCACGTCCCAAAGGTGCCGAGTTGGCTGGTCCATCCTCAATCCCAATGAAGCAGCTATTAAGGTAGTTGGTGGTGGTTAAAGGCACGTCGGTTCACCTATGAAACTGTCAGGAATTCGATTGCATCTGCCATAGGTGCATGATCATTCAGAGACTGCAGCTGCAGATTGTTAGAAGCCATGCATACACAATGTGTTTAATGCAACGTCTCAATTTTGTTGTTGTCGTTGTTTTGAGTATATGTAGGCGTTTTCACCATTTTTGTATCTATCGATGGTTGAGCAGAGCTCCCGGTTGTAAAGATTTAATGAAGCACTGTTATTCTAGTTATGCGTGGACTTTTGAGACTTCTTGCCTTATCAATGTCAGTTTCTTTCATGTCTTTCTTTACACTATGTTAGAATAGGTCAAAATTGGAGGATCTAGTCGAGTTGTAGCTGTTATAGGATGATGTAGGTTGGATCACTGTAATAGCTTCATTGTTTCTAATCAGTTCTTGTGATTTTTCCCAGCGCTGAGAGACTTGGAATTGGAGGATCCAGTCAAGTCCCCTTTCAGTTTCTTGAGACCCTGAACCAAGAGGATCTTGCATTCAGAGTCTTTCCTCTACAAACCACTGGAAGCCTGTTGCCTAAAGTTGGTTGTTCACCTTTCTTACCAAGTCTTCCACCTGCTCATCTTTTAATCAACCCACTGGCTGAAGTTAGATCAAGACCTCCTTTGTTCCTTACATACCAGACCCAGTCCCTGAGTTAGAATGATATTCCCCCGAGTCTCTACCCATCTGATCATCCATTAAACACTATCGGGACATAAAAAATGATGGGCATCGGGCTCTACTCCTGCAAGCAATCCAGGGGTGACTTCTGATGGTAACAATAACTTAGTTCTTAGTAAGGTGAATGAATGTTAGATATGATCTATCTCTCCCTGATAAGTGCTTGGATGTGTTAGATATTGTCGAATACTGCGTTGCTATGTAATTAGGGTTTGGATCTGTGATGTGAATAAAGGTTAAATACTGATGAATGTTAATTGCTAAGTTCTTTGTTAGAGTGGCGTGATCACAGATCTATGTCCCAGCTAGGTTGTAGACATTTGAGTCCTGCAACCACCCCTACCTCTACCTCGGGTGAGACTTCATCTGCTTCGCAGGTGTTGCCAAAAGGGCTGGTAGTTAGGGTTTTGTTGGTGTGCTATTCAAGCATTGAACCCTAGGTCTGCCCCTGTGCCAATAAATGGTTCCATTGTTGGGACTTGAAACTGTGATTGCTGGGAATTGAAGAAAAGAAAGCTTTATGCGTAGATCTTTTGCTTTAGTGAGCAGTATTCTACTTGAATTGTGAATCTCTGTGCTAAGAAGAGAAGTCCTATCTGAAGAAAAGAGGTAAGATCTTGAAGCTTTGTGCTCTTAGAAAGGTAAGATAAGTGAAAATTTTTGTTTTGAAAGAATGAATCTAGGTATGTTTGATAAATTTTATCCTAGTGTGAAAACTAGGACACAATTAGAAGAAATAAATTTTGATATGAATAATTCTGATAGAAATAACGAAAGGTATGTTATCCCTATGCATATAAAGAATGTTTGGACTAAAACATGGATGCAGGATCCTAGAAAGAATTTTTTGCAAGTTAGTTACTGTGATCCCAGTGCGCAGTACAGGAAGGGTTGGGGATAATTTAAGAGAAAGAGAGGATTAGTCCTTTGTTACAGTTGCAGAAGACTGGGACATCTTGCTAAGGAGTGCCCTAGTAGAAGACCTAGTTGTATTTGTTGTAAAGCTATGGACCATGAAGTTTTAGATTGTCGTATAATGATTGCTAAAGTTGAAAAGATGAATATGAGACAAGAAAACTATGAGACAGGCCAAGAAACTAAGGATATGATAGAACCCCAGAAAGAATCATATACTGTATTACTACATATGAAAGAAACTTTGAATGACCATAGAAATATCAACTTATCAGATGTCTTAAAAGAGAAAGAGTACATAGAAACAAGAATATGAGACTTCGACATAGACTATGTCCTGGATGAGGAAACACAAGTGAATATCATGACAAAAAGAACTTGGGAATTTTTGGGAAAGCCTACTAAGGTTCCTTCATTAGGAGGAATAGGATTATTTAGAGGAAAGATGATAACCCTATGTGGAAGACTTACCCAGATATATATGAGTGCTCATGACACTTCAAAACAAGAATAACTTGAGATCGTTAAGTTTGTTGAGAACATCTCCCCATTTGCTATCTTTCTAGGAAAAACCATGATTGAGAAAGATCAGATATGAAGGAAACAAGAAGAGGAGGATATAGAACAGAAAAAACAATAATTAAGAGATTTCATGGCTAGGATAATAACGCACTTACTGGAATAACAAAAGAACCAATCGAAGCTACTAAAGACCAAAGATATGGATGTAGAAGTTGAAAGGACACGGGAAGACTGGAGACGCCTGTCTATACAAGAGAGTAGAGCACATACCCCAGAAAGAGAAGAAGTATTACCCTTGAATCCCATGAAAGACCCCCCATAGTGTGAAGTTATCATGCCAAGAGGAGATAAGAATGATAATGGAAAGAGGAAACTAGTGATTTAGATCATAGGAAAGAAGGCCATAAAGATTAGTAAGAAGAGGGAAAAGTTAGAAAAATTGCAAGAAGTTCCAAAGAATACTTCGCAGAAGAAAGGTTTCTAAAACTCGAACTTCACCGGAATATCAGTACAACACAAATTGGCACTTCGCCATGAAGAAGAAATATGACCATTCAATCGACACTCCCGAATGGTTAGGAAAGCATTTATGGCCTGAAATTTCACCATTGGACCATTGGGACATGCCATAATGGATGGAATTGCATTGAATAAGGCTTTGCAACCCATTGAAAGAAGTCGTTACGATGATATCTATTTATCTTGTCAAGAGTTTCACCAAGAACACTATTTCCAATTGTGATTATCATAGCCCACATAGAACTAGTCAATTTTGTGCACTGATCATTGATACCTCACCATCCATTCTTCTAAGAGTGAGTATTGTTCACCGACCTGAGATATCATATCTCGAGTGTGCATGTTAGACTAAATTAGCGCAACATAAAAATACATCGAAGAGATTCTAATCGACCTCATGGCCGAGAAGGTGATGTCCATAGGCATCCAAGCCTCATCGATGCGAGGAGTGCAAGCCTCCCCGTCGACTGCTCGTGGATCTGGACCATCCCGAGCTGCAACCAAAAAAAGAACCAAGCATTGTGATAACTTGGCGAATGTAAAGGTAATTCCATCCATCCTACTCAACTAAATCCCACCCCTAGTCGGTGTGGTGAGTCGTGATAGTGTCCCGAGGGACTTCGACTACACAGTCATCACTGCGTACCTTTTGATGGGAATACAAGCAGTCAAACCACAGTTGGAGAGGATTCCAACCTTGAAGATTAGTGACTATAACCTAGGATACCTCAAGAGCTATGGCATGCTCACACCTCACAAATATTTGACCAAGACGAAGGGGAAGAAATCAAAGATCATCCCCCAACCATGGACTATGGACATCACGAGGTCCACTGTCTTGAACGTGATGAAGATACCACATTTTGGAAGGCACCAGGAGGTCAACACGTGCGTTAAGCTCCTTCTATCATGCTTCCATGGCGGGTGTCTATGGTTATACATACACATCATCGTCGATCCGATGTTGATCCATATGATCACCATATTGAGTATGCAGGGACCATACCTGTAAGACTTTTATCCAGGAAAGGTTGCAGACCATGCCCTAGCATAGAGGATTAAAGACACCTATGAGGATGTAGATAAAGGGATGTGAGGTTACAAGGTAGCCTCCATTCAGAATGGAATAATGCACCTTTATTTCCAGTTGATTGCTGGTAAGATAGTAAGAAAGAATAGACCCATGAAGGTCAAAGGGTTTGTCATTGAACTCGTAGGAAAATGTGTGGAAGGACCAGAGATGAACTGGGCCAGTTACCTAGTCAATCAATTAGAACTGGATTGTCAAAGCTCAATATCAGGGCTATGAGTTCCATTTTAGATGGCTGCTGATCCTCATCATGTTTACTTCTTGGGATATGACAGAAGGTGTGACCTTCCTTGACATTGACCCATTTGAGCCACTAGCTTCAAATTTCACCACGCTTTGGTATTCGAGCGATATGGGGAAACAATGGTAGTTGAACACAATATTCCATACCTACTACCTGCAGCTGAAGAGGGCTATTGATTCTTTCCCTCTTATGATGTCGAATACCATGGAGAGGTTCAGGCCCTTTATGAAGTTTCGTGTAGATAGGCATTTTATTTAAATTACTATGTGCGCAAACAAAAGTAAAGAAGAGCTTCAGTCATACTACAAGCTCATATAGGAGGACCTGGAAGAAATCACTAAGGAATGGCTCACAGAGTTCCTTATACCAGTTGACCAAGAAACACTATCTGATCCCAACCTCATTGGAAGTCCGATGGTTACTCACGAAGAGTATGATGCACCCAACAACAGTAGGAATAAAAAGAAGGAAGATGTACATGAAATACACAACACATCAAAAGATATTGCATTAGATTCACCTAGCAAAGGAGGAGACGATGAAGTGGACAAATAAGAAAAATAAGGGGAAGAAGACAAGTAGAAGCAGGGCAAAGTAACACCGCCTAGGAACCCCCTTAAAGAGGCAGAGACATCCAAGAAAAGAAATTTTTCCCCAACGAAACCCACATCATGGAAGAAGTCCAAAGAGAGTAAGATAAATCTGTAGACAGTGCTCATGGTCGATGAATTCGACTTCATTATTGAAGCTATATCATATGCCTCAGAAGATATTTTGTAGAGAACTAAAGAAAAACAAGAAACCATGTATGATAGAATTGAGACAGAGCCGAGAGGAGTACAACAATCCCTTCACTCCAGCCACGTAGTGTCCACTGTGCCCCTGCCACCAGAAAGATGACCTTCAAACCAAGTTCGAAGAAAATAAAGTGAAAATCCAGTAGGAGAAAGAACAACTACTCGTGGAGTAGGTCAGAGTTAAAGAAGAAGTCAATAGATAACTTTTCTCTGTGATGGGATTGGAGAAGATGGAGGAAGACCCAGTGGAGAATCAATTCATGAAGCTTGCTGAAACCATTCAACAACTTCAATAGAGGGTCGCAGAACTAGAGCTACAAGCAGTGCCAAGCACTCCGCAGGAAGTGTGAGACCAGAGAGAAGCAACTGCCCTGAGCGCAGTTGAAAGGATCTGTTATCACCATAACAATTTTTTAGATAGGATCCAAGTCTTGGAAAGAGATAAATCATTGCAGAAGCATGATAGTTTAGAGAATTGATAATTTAGAGGACCAGGACATATCTGGTGGCGTATGGACGAATATAGCGGAGGCGCAAAAGGTATAACTCGACAGACCATCGATTTTAAAATGGCCCAGATCAATGCCTGGGGCCCATATTGGGTAGTGAACTTGCATGAGACTTAACCATGTAAAGTCAGACTAGGGAAAACCATTGTGGTTTTTAAAATGGACATGTGGTGCCTCCAGAGATACATCGGGGTGAAAGGTGGTTTGCCTAAAACCACTTTCGCAAAAGCCCCGATGTCACATGTTTCAATATGTCAAATCAACCACTCGTGGGGCAGGTGACGGCTGGTCGGAATCACCCCGCTTCACTCGTTCGATACTTCACAACCATATGATGTCACATGAATGCCGCCATATAACGAACTCAAAAGATAACCATTTGAAATGGATTAACCAAGCGTGGTAAACCAACGTACCTGCAAGTGACTCTGTCAGTGATTCATGATTGGAACTCTATAACTATTGATTCTCAAGTATGATGGTATCGTCTCATCCATAAGATTGACTCTCTAATTTCTAAAGGAAAATCTTGGTGTCCATGATACTGGGATACATGGACAAGGCCAACTAATCCATATCCAGTCAAACAAGTAATTGAAGTAACATGGTGGGTTTATCTACTAGTAAGAAGGAAAGGTAAATTGCACGTATATTAGAAAATAAATTCCATACGGAACCTGCTATAGACCCATGTTTGGAATTTAGGCTAAATCCCATCATGAAGGACCTAATAATCAACATGATATCTGTGAAAAAGAAATGAAGCAAACAACAAAATACATAAAACATGGCCGAAATGACTGAAAGCATTGGGGAGAATCAACCGGCCTGGTTGGTCACTCTAAAGGAGGAGATCGCTGAGCTAAAATAAATTCTCAGAATGGAATAAGTACATCTCAACATGTTTTTGATAGATGGTGGTTGAAGAAAAGGGCCTAGAAATGATGAACCTATTCCTAACGGTCCCTTTAAAATAGGATAACGATTATTATAAATCATTCCTCCTTGTAACTTATCTCTAATTTTAGAATTATGAGAAGTCTGAACGTTTTGAATTCCACGAAGGAACCTTCCCTATATATGTATCATCCCAAGGATGTAAACCATGGAGAAAAGAGGAGCCTTCCCTTTGTGCAGGAAGACTTTTGTAAATCTTGGGGCTAGTATGAATATATAAATGCAGAGGCAGATTTTGGATTGTTTATGAAAAGATTCTAACTAGTAGTGATATGAGTCTTGTTTTCCCCTCATAGTACACATTTCCTGTAAGAATATAATTCATTTACACTTCCTTCTGTCTAAATTGGAGATTTAGAGGCCCAAAATTCATTATTTGATGCTCTTGGCTTAGCAACTTAGAATATGTTTCTCTCTTCTTAACTTATTTAGAATTTATCTCCGTAATGATTTGATGTAGTTATGTGTTTCTTTTTCTTTTGATGTCATGCAAAATTTTCAGATATAAACTCAAAATCACTACCTAATTTATCCTTTTCCTCTGAATAGTTCTCAGTTTTGATAATGTGTTCTATTTTTTCCAGACCCCATAGCCCAAATGTTATCTTCTTTTTTCCATTCATTTTATAAAAAATTTCCAAAACAAATCAAATCTAGCCATCGATTTCCATAGATATACCCACTGAAATGAGAGAGCCCTCTCTGAGTTGAGAAGGCTAGTGTCTCGGTTCTAAATCTAGTTGAAACAGTTACCTCTGTCGTTTGTCTATTCAACTGGACAAAATTTACAGAGTGCTAACATTCTGGCGCCTTTGCCGGGGATGAAATTGAAAAGTTTTCCCTGGGAAAGAACGACATGGTTGAGTTCTAAGGTCTGATATCATCAGACACTTAGGCACATATTAGCTGTATTCATGCTCTGGCGACTCCACACATCAAAAATTAATTTGAAGGTGATTCCACTGGTAGAAGAATCTAGAAATGCAAATCTTCAATGGTGACTCCATTCTCAATGCAGAATCTAGCTTCCAAAACATTATTGGCGAATCCACTCAAGATTCAAATGTAATTCAGAGACTTCTCTAGAATATGATATCCCTTGACAGAGAAGTGGGAAGGTATCATGGAGGAAAATAGGTACTCAAAATGGGATCTCTTCCAAAGCATTTTACTATTTGTTATAAGTTACTTCTTTTCCTTACTTGAGCATGCCAAACAAGTTTTTCTTTACTTGTTGCATTTGGATGACAATCATGAAAAAATTTCAATCATTTATCCTCCTCTTAAAGTTGCACATGCATACCCCCACTGTATCGCTGATTTTGATAAGAATTTTACAGTTGGGCCATGTGATGAACATGACCAAGTCGATGAACCCCATGAAGCCAAGGCCGATGTCTCTTCCCCTATTCCTAGTCCAATGTCCTCTAGATCCCAACATAGATACATACCCCTGAAACTACCCCAAGTCCTCCACAATTTCCCTCCAAATCACCATGAGTATCTACCTGTGTTTGATGGAGAACCTAATGTCATCTCAGCTGGAAATCACATCCAAGGGTTTGAGCATTTTATAGATTTATTTGAGATTAACCATGACGATATTTGTATGAGGGACTTCTCTCAATCCTTGAAAGGGGACACCAAATATTGGTTTAAAAAATTGCATCCAGAGACAATTAGCTCATGGGAAGAGTTGAAGATTGTTTTTCTAAATTTTTGGGGCAAGGAAAAATCTTTGGATATACAACTTATTGAGTTCTATGCCTCGAAACGGCAGGGCAATGAAACTATCTCTATATTCAACATAAGGTTTTCCTGTATCTATTATAAATTGTTTGAAGAAATCTGACCCACTGAAGCCACTGCCATGCTCCATTATGAAACTACTCTTCATCCAGATCCATCTTTCCTCCTGAAGGAAAAGAGACCTAAATCCTTACAACAAATGTTCAATGATGCACAAGACATTCAACACAATATCCAAGCTTATGAATAGAATTGATATGAGAAGTTAGATGCTAAAGAAAATAAAAGAGAATATGAATAGAAAATGGTTGATTAGAACCTTTAGAATAGAGTTAACCATGTCATAGGCCCTCTTGAATTTCCCAATACCAATGATGTTGCAAAAAATTATGTCCCGCTTGTTGAAAGAGAAGGTGTTGATTTAGTTTCTAATCCATCCCATGATAAGTAAGGGGCTGATTATTTCATGTATTCATTTATAGATAATCAAGAAGATGAGTGTACAAATCAGTTTGTCGAAGAACAAGTTGATGTTCCAAGTTTGTTCTTGTTATATGACCTTGCATATGTCAGTGATTTGCCTGTATATGACAAGTATGAAGATGATTATGATATTGAAGATGTTCTTTTTCAGTAGTATAGTGATATAAATCAACCTACATATCATAGTTATAAAAAGAAAAGTATCGAGTCAGTTGAAGAAAATTATCTACCTTTGTGCTTTGCTTCATTTAAATTGTTGAAAGAGAATTATATGATCATTGTGGAGGCAAATGAATTTGCGCTGATGCAAAATCAAAATAAATAAATGGAACAAATTAATAACATGTTGCAACATTCCTCTCATGTGTTTTCCATCGATTCAGAGGTGCAGTCATTAGTTGAAGATGAAACTGAAAATGAGCATGTTCAAGAATATTCCCACAATAAAGAGACTGGAGAAAGTATCAAATCAGGTGAGACAACCTTACTATTGTGTTTTTATTCTTTCAAATTGTTGAAGAAAAATATTTGTAATATCTCAAGTCAGAAATCCACCGGACATGATGGTGAATACAAAGAGAGAAGTATACTTGCCAATAATGATAACCATATTGATGATCACATGAAAAGTTATTTTAGCTCAGATATAAAACCTATGCTCAACTATCAACCTAAAAAATAAGAAGAGGATGCTCAATAGATTGTTGTTCAAGGCCACTACCATTTGCCTGAAACAATATGGATATTCAACAATGTTTCCAACATGATGAAGTGTTTCAAAGTTGTCTTTCTTCCCCTGAGAATGATGTATTGGTTCAATTTCTAAACAACATAGACACAGGTGAGCGTTTTGAAAATACATCCATGAGAACTCTAGACTGTGAAATAGTTCATGATGTCAGTTTTTCGCATTTGAAAGAATATTATGAGAAGGAACTTATTTCTATTAATTCATTTGAAAGTCAAAATGGCAGTCCTTAAACAAATTTCCAGAAGTTTAATGAAACCAAATCAGAATTGTTTGACGAATAAGAGGATAGCCTTGATGCACATAATATGGTTGTCATATTTGAAGATGTTCAAGAATGTATGAATGTTTTTCTTGAGATGCATGGAGAATTAGAATAACCTATTATTGCCATTTCATTTGAAAATGTTCTCAAAACAAAACAAATAGAGCAAGAACAACAAACACTTACGAAAGAGTCTTTTATTTTTGTTTTTGCTCACCAAGAAGAAATGACTTTTCATGGTTTTCAAGATCTGCTGGCCATCCTATTATAGTCATCAGTGAAGGAGGAGTTTGTTTTATTTATAAACTCATATTTTGGATTCAAATTTTGTTTGCAGCTGCCATCTTTTACATTTGTTTTCCTTCTTAAGAAAGATGTGAGCGGAGAAAAATCAAGAAGCCAATTTCTTGATTGGTTGCATTGGCACTTTAGCATCACTTGATTGAGTATTCATTCAGCATTTTAGGGTAGGTAGGAATGTATGAATAAGCTTGTTGGACAAGAATTTTTTCAGTTTATGTTTCAAGTATTGTGTATAGTCAGTTTCAACAGTATATTCAGTGTTTAATATCTAGTTGAGAGTAACATGTAGAGTTTGGAGTTCAATAGACACTGGTGATATGGTAGGAGCAGGGTACATGCACATGTTTTGGGATAAGTCCAATGGATCAGGCACCGAGTCTACGAGTTCTTCGATACCTCACAGGGAGGATAGAATCCTCGGTTGGAGCCTATGTTATCACCATAACAATTTTTCAGAAAGGATCCAAGTCTCGGAAAGAGTTACATCGTCGCGAAAGCGTGATAGTTTGGAGAATTGACAATTTAGAGGACCGTGACATATCTTGTGGCATATGGACGAATATAGCAGAGGCGAAAAAGGTATAACTCGACAGACCGTCGATTGTAAAACGACCCAGATCAATGGCTGGGGCCCATATCGGGCGGTGAACTTGCACGAGACATAACCATGTAAAGGAGGCTTGGGGAAAACCATTGTGTTTTTTAAAATGGATGCATGACGCCTCCAGAGATACATTGGGTGAAAGGAGGTTTTCCTAAAATCACTTTCGCCAAAGCCCCGATCTTACATGTTTCAATATGTTAAATCAACCACTCATGGGGCGAGTGACAGCTGGTCGGAATTGCCCCGCTTCACTCGTTCAATACTTCAAAACCGTATGATGTCAGGTGAACACCACCATATAATGAACTCAAAAGATAATCATTTGAAATGGATTATCCAAGCATGGTAAACCAACATACCTGCAAGTGAATCTGTCAGTGATTCATAATTGGAACTCTATAACTACCGATTCTCAAGTATGAGGGTATCATCTCATCTGTAAGATTGACTCTCTAATTTCTGAAGGAACATCTCGATGTCCATGATATTGGGATACATGGACAAGGCCAACCAAGCCATATCCAGTCAAACAAGTAATTCAAGTAACATGGAGGGTTTATCTACTAGTAAGAAGGAAAGGGAAATTGCATGTATATTAGCAACTAAATTCCATACGGAACCTACTATAGAACCAGGATTAGAAGTCAGGCTAAATCCCATCATGAAGGACCTAATCATCAACAAGCCAGCTGTGAAAAATAAATGGAGCAAATGGAAGAAGACAAAAAACATGACTGAAATGGCTGAAAGCATTGGGGAGAATCAACTGGCTTGGTTGGTCACTCTAAAGGAGGAGATCACTAAGCTGAAATAAATTCTCTGATTGGAATAAGTACATCTCAACATGTTTTGGACAGATGGTGGTCGAAGAAAAGGGCCTAGAATTGATGAATGTTCCTAATGGTCCCTTTAAAATAGGATAACGGTTATTATAAATCATTCCTCCTTGTAACTTATCTCTAATTTTAGAATTATGAGAAGTCTGAACGTTTTGAATTCCATGAAGGAACCTTCTCTATATATGTATCATCCCAAGGATGTAAATCATGGAGAAAAGAGGAGCCTTCCCTCTATGTAGGAAGAATTTTGTAAACCTTGGGGCTAGTATGAATATATACATGCAGAGGCAGATTTTGGATTGTTTACGAATATATTCTAACTGGCAGTGATATGGGTCTTATTTTCCCCTCATAGTACGTATTTCCTATAAGCATATACTTCATTTACACTTCCTTCTGTCTAAATAGGAGATTTAGAGGCCCATAATTCATTATTTGATGCTCTTGGCTTAGAAACTTAGAGTATGTTTCTCTCTTCTTAACTTATTCAAAATTCATCTCTGTAATGCTCTGATGTAGTTATGTGTTTTTTTTTCTTCTATGTCATGCAAAATTTTTAGATATAAACTCAGACTCACTACTTGATTTATCCTTTTCCTCTGAATAGTTCTCAGGATTGATAATGTGTTCTATTTTTTCCAGACCCCATAGCTCAAATGTTATCTTCTTTGTTCCACTCATTTTATTAAAATTTCCTAAAAAAAATCAAATCTAGACATTGATTTCCATAGATATACCCAGTGGCACAAGAGAGCCTTCTCTGAGTTGAGCAAGCTAGTGCCTCAGCTCTAAATCTAGGTGAAATATTTACCTCCATCGTTTGTCTATTCAGCCAATTTTTTTTTACAGAGTGCTAACGAGATCAAATCATTAGACGTGGAATGTAAACAACTAATAAGTCATAGTGCATAGACTTATGAGTGCCTTATCGAGGACCCCAAACTGAAGACATTGGAGTCACAACTCCAAGAAGAAAAATAACAAGCAACAACCATACAAGAACAATTGAAACTCCTGTCAGCAGTTGAAAGGATGAAAAGATACCAAGAACAATGCACAACTTAGCAAAAGGTCCATGCCATACAAAGTAGAGTCATGGAAGTAACTCAAAAGCTCCAACCAGTCCAGGATGCAACTTGCCTACTTTTTGAGGAGATTGAAGGTCAAGGAGAAAAGGTAGAACAAGTAGTCACTTTAGTAGAACAACTCTTATAAGGACCCGTGAACGAGGAAATTATTCAAGAGTTCGCCGAGTAGGAGGCCTTGGTGAAACAACGGGTTGAATTAACTTGAGCCAAGCTCGAGGCTTTTGAGGCAGAGTGACCCAGACCAGAGTGACTCAGGAGGAGTCATAGGTGAGTGTTGGGGGCCTATTGTCCCTTGAACAAGTTTTGGAGATCCTTGGTCATGTTTTACCTCATTTGGCACTTCGATAGGTTGGTCGAAGGTGGAGCGAAAGTTGAAGCAAATATTGCAGGATCTCGACCCATTTTTAGGACAGTTTTTGGGATTAGGATTTATGTAACGGGTATGGGATGTTGGCCGATGGGTTTACCCATGTTTAGGCCCATTTTGTAATGTATAAATAGAAATATAGGCGATGTAAGTAGGAGAGGAAGTGAAGTCTAAGGTGAGATAAGTGCGAATGGTTATGATGCTTTGTGCATGCTGTATTGAGAATTTGTAGAGCTAGGTGCAAGTGAATGTAATAAAAGAGAATATGCTAAGTGCTAGAGTTCTATATATGTGATTGCAAAGGCTTTGTGCATAGTGTATGATTAAGACTTGCAGAGCTAAGTGCAAGTGATTGTAATAAGTCTTTGTGCTATGACCTAACTCGGGGAAGGAGGATCTAGCGAGGTGCACAGATCTCATGTCCTATGCCGAGTAGGGATTTTGGGATCTGTGCTTGTAGAATATTGACAAAAGATAATAAAGAAGAGAAGAGTTGGTGGACGTAGCCCCACACTGGGGTGAACCATGTATATCCTTTTTTATGGGTTCTTTGTGCATTATGGTTTTATGTTAGTGATGTGATTTATGTTAGATTACTGAGAGGGGGGGGGGTGAATCAATAATAGTGCAATTATAATACCTTTTATCCAAATTGATCCAAGTGTTATATCAAAGTATTATTATTATCCAATAATGAGCAATAAGAAAATAACAATCATACACATACACAGTACAACAGTGTTTTACGTGGAAACCCAAATCGAGAGAAAACCATATAATTCTTTTTCTTATATGTCTTGAAGAATTACATTCATTGAAAGCACCAACTTCCTTTGTTTTCTAGCTGTAACTGGAAGGAGGATCCAACCCCCTAGATTCTCAGGATACAACCTGAATGAAGCTCAAACTCCCCAATTCTCTGGCTACAACCAGAAGGAGGCTACAACCCCCTATGTTCTCCGGCTACAACCGAAAGGTGGCTACAACCACCTGTCCTTGCCCCATCCTGCCACCTTGAAGTAGAAGTAGAATGATGGAACCACTGTCAACCTGTCACTGTGAGATATACCACTGTAAAACTGTACCAATAAATCTGAACCATGCATCAGCCATGCATCAACTTGTACCTCAACCTGTACCATAAACAAGTGCATCAACCATGCACCAACCTGTACCAAATAACCTGTAATAAACTTGTACCATAAAAAAGTGCATCCAACATGTACCAAGTATGTACCAATCATGTGTCAACTACTCATCAACTATGACTCATCAATATGTACCAATATCATCAACTATTGTAATGATCCAAAGCCAAATTCTTTCTTGGAATCACTAACTACTACTGATTTATTGAGTTATTAAGTGCATACAAGATTCATCAACACATGAAGATCACAATATATTCAAGATGTAGAAGCACAAGAAAAGATCTGACCTTTTTATTATGAGCAATGTAAGATCAATACAATAGATGGCCGATCTGGCATAAACCTTAGATAGTCGTACAAGCAATAGATATGAGCTGCTACAAAATGCTCCTGACAATACAAAATAAGCCTCCAAAGGCTGGATATACAATGAAGACTGAATCAAGCATATCTGAGTCGTAGTAATGCTCAACCTCCAAGATAGAAAGTGCCACATCCTACTAGAATGATGAAGTCCTCAATAATTTGGCCCTGCTACCAAAAGTGTCCAATCATCTTGAGAAATATGCCAAATGATAGATTGGGCAATTGTCAGGACAACCCAGATGTCCAAATTCCCAAATCCACTCTCAAACCCTGTAGATCTGAATTCCTCCACTGAATGGTGCACCCCACTAGATGAATAAAAACCTAGCTGGTTCGATCCTGATGAAGGAGGCCTCCAAATGCTCTGAAACTCTCCAAGAATATAGATCGGGCTATGCGAATCCCGTGGGAGAAGTTTCGGACTCAGATCTCAAGCAGATCTCCCTAGATCTAAGTTTTACTGAATCACAGGACGTCCCCTATGGATCCAAGATGTCCTAATCTATAGACAAATGTAGAATGATGATAACCCTCCAGAAAATACCTCAAACTGATGGTCCTGCCCCTGCAAACAAAACCCAACTGTCGGAATGGCCCCAGGCCCTCAGGATAAGCTGGATAGAACCTCCCTCTAGATGATGGTGTGCCCTTGCTGGAAACACAAGAATAGTACAGCCTGCTACCTTCTGAAGCGCTATATGGAGATGGGTTGAGACTAGAATGGTGTGGAGGAGTCTTTCATCACCGAGACCAAGCTGCGGAACAAGGTGAGTGGATATTTCACCACTGAGTTGCTCACAAGGGTTTGTACAACAAAACCCCCAAACTGAATGCTCAAGAGCAATAGAAAATGCTAATCCAAAACTATAATGAGTAATAGGTGCACCCCAGCCTCTTACTTATACTTTTCCTTCTAATTCTCTGTTGAGTTAGGTTAACTCCCAGGGTTAATCTTCTATTCTTTTGTTGAGTTATCTTTTACTCCTTTATACTTTTCCTTTCTTAAGTCAACTTAAAAATATAACTTTTAACTTCTATACTTTCCCCCCCTCAGTGTGAGACTATGACCTAGTGGGGGTGCCTAGGCCAATGAGTCTCCTCATCACCTCTCTAAGAGGTGGGGGACATTACAGTATCCCCTGCTTGAAATTTCTTGTCCTCAAGCAATTCCAAACTTGCTTCTCTAACCATGTGCTCCTTCTCCCAAGTGGCATCCTCAATGGGTAAATCCTTCCACCTGATCAGATACTCCTTGATGCTTTGGCTTCAGAGCCTCTTCTCTCAGAATTCTAACACCTCCGCTGGAATCAAAACAAGCTATCCCTCCTCATCCATGGGAGGTAATGCCTCAATAGGCCTGACGTGTTGACCGAGGGATTTCTTAAGGCACAAGACATGGAAGATGTTGTGAATTTTTCTACCCTGTGGAAGCTCCAGCTCATAAGCTACTGCCCCTATCCTCCTGCTAACTCTGTAAGGTACAAAGAAACGTGGCTGCAATTTCTCTGCTCCGCTTCTTTTAATGGAGGCCTGCTTGTATGGTTGCAACCTCAAATAGACTAAATCGCCAACCTCAAAGGTACGATCAAATATGTGCTTGTCTGCTTGGACCTTTTGCTAGTTTTGTGCCCTCTGTAAATGATCCTTCAATTCCCTGAGAATGTCTTGGCTTTGCTGTATCCAATCCTATACCATCGGAGCCCTACTGTCACAAAATGCAATCTCCATAAATGATAAAGGATCATAGCTATATAAATATTTGAAGGGTGACATGCCAATGGACATATGTTGGGTGGTGTTGTAGCAATATTCTCCCAAATGTAACCATCTGACCCATGCTTTCTGTTGTCCTACTATGTAGTTTCTGAGGTAACCTTCCACCCATTTGTTGACTATCTTAGTCTGACCATCCATATGAGGGTGATAGATAGTACTAGGAGTCAATTCCGTACCCACTAATCTGAACAACTCCTGCCAAAACGTACTCATGAATCCATTGTCCCTGTCACTGATGATGGTTTTGGGTAGGCCGTGTAGTCTGAACACCTCTCTGAAAAATAATTCAGCCACCTGTGCTGCACTGAATTCTGTGGCTATGGGAAAAAAGTGTGCAAACTTCGTCAACATATCTACCACCATGAAAATGCAATCTTTCCCCTGTGCTCTGGGAAACCTGGTGATGAAATCCATGGATATAATTTCCCACTTGTGCTCTGGAATAGGTAGGGGATGCAACAGTCATGCAGGGTGCGTGTGCTCATCCTTGTTTTATTGGCATGTAGTGCATTCTTTGACATGCTTCATCACATCTTCCTTGAGGCCTTTCGATGCAAACCTCTCTCTCACTTGCCTGTACGTCTTAATGATGCCCTGATGCCCAACTACTCGTGAGTTATGACATGCATGTAGGATCTTAGCTTTGAGAGCTGGTACAGGAACTAAAAAGATCTGGCCTTTGTAATAGATGAGGTCATTTATGACCCTGAAGTTGTCATCCTGTATTTGCCCATCCAATAGTTGACAAGCGAATTGATCCTTTGCATATTCCATTATCAAGTGTTCCTTCCAGTCGACTAACATACCAGACATGGAAAAAATGGATGGCCTTCTGGATAATGCATCGGCCACTACGTTGTTCTTCCCTTTGACGAATTCAATGTCAAAGGGAAGAACAACGTAGGCTTGTATTTTTCTTACCCATTTTTTCTATCTTTCATTCAAATCCTTCTTCTCCAAGAGATATTTAAGACTATTATGGTATGATTTGACCACAAACTTTGCACCTACCAAATATTGCCTGAATTTGGCTAGTGCATGCATGACAACCAACATTTATTTGTCGTAAATGCTATAAAGTAGTTCAGGACCCCTGAGTTTCTAGCTTTCATAGGCAAGGGGGTGCCTGTTTTGCATCAACATGACCCCTATACCTTCCTCCGAGGAATCACACTCCAAAGTGAAGGGTATGCTGAAATCAGGAAGAGCTAGAACTGGGCAGGTGCTCATGACCTCTTTCATTTTCTCCATCGTGACTTGGGCCTCATCATTCCAATTGAAGGACCCCTTTTTGGTCAGTTCAGTCAAGGGTGCACACAGTTGAGAAAACCCTTTGACAAATTTCCTGTAGTATGTGCATAGGCCCAGGAATCCCCTCAGTTCTGTGAGATTTTTTTGGAGTAGGCCATTCCCTAATGGCTCTTATTTTCTCCTTGTGTACCTGTACCCATTTTTCCCCTATGATGTGTCCCAAGTAAATAACTTCTGTCATTCCAAACTCACACTTGGATTCCTTGGTGTATAGTGATTTTTCTTCCATGATTGACTGGATTTGGTCCACATGTCGAAGGTGTTCCTCCCAGGTCTTGCTGTAAATGAGCAAGTCATCAAAGAATACCAACAAGTGTTTCCTTAGCTGTTTGTTGAACAAATGGTTCATGCAAGACTGAAATGTGGCTGGGGCATTGGTTAACCCAAAGGGCATCACCAAAAACTTGTAATGGCCATAGTGACACCTAAAGGCTGTTTTTGAGATGTCCTCCTCCCTCATCTTGATTTGATGGTAGCCCGAGCAAAGATCAATTTTTGTGAAATATATAGCTCCATGCAACTCATCCAAAAACTCATCAATCCTGGGTATGGGGTACTTGTTTTTGATCATCTTTTTATTCAAATCCTGAAAGTCAATGCACATTCTCATAGTTCCATCCTTCTTCTTCACCAAGACTATTGATGAAGAAAATGGGCTTGAACTCGGTCTGATGTGTCTCATGTCTAGAAGCTCCTTGATGGCCTTCTCTATCTCATATTTATACTTATTGGGATGCCTATAGGGTGTGGTGATAATAGGCTTAGCCCCTGCTTTTAGCTCAATGATGTGATCAAACCCCCTGTCTGGTGGCACACCTAGAGGAATCGACCCAAACACTTTCTGGTGCTTGTCAAGGATTCTTTTGATCTATGGTGTGTAATGCACCTTTCCCTTCTCATCCACCCGTGTTGAGACCTTACATTTCGTTGCATATACAATTTCTTCTCTTCTGAATATGGCTTCAATCCTCTTGGTCGTGACCACTATGGCAGAGTTACCTGTCATGCCTCTGAGCACAACCTTTTGTCCTCCTTCCTCCACAAAGGACATTTCCATGGTCTTGTAACTTGTGGTGATGGGTCCTAAAGTGCTGAGCCACTACACCCCTAGGATGATGTTGGTATTGGGAAGATCCATCACATACACATCCTGAACCAACTCATGCCTTCCCAAGGTGAGTTTCATACCTGGTATGTATCTGTTACAGGGCATAGTACTACCACCTGCTACCTCCACTTTGAATCCTTCAAACTCTACTGTAGGTATGTGCCTCCTCTTCAGTAATGCTACATAAATGAAATTGTGGGAAGCTCCTACATCAATCAGAACTGACACTCTATGTCCTTGTAAGAACCCTCTCATCTTGAAGGTGTTGAACTTGGGTACCCCGCTGACAGATGCCAACATAGCCTTCTCTCCAGCCACACAGTCTAGTTCTGGAACCTCCTCTTATGTTGCCTCTAACATTTCGGCCTCCGTGTTTTGCATATGACCATACTCATCCTCTTCTTCATCATCTAAAGTGACCTCAATGTAATGTACCTGTCCTCATCCCATGCACTTGTGTGAGGGATTCCATGGCTCCTTGCATGTGAAGCAGAGTTGCTTCCTTCTCAGTTCCCTCCTGGTGTTTTCATCTATTCTGCCATGACCCTTGTCATAACCCTTAGGGTCACGTCCTCCCTGGTTTATTGGAGGCCTTTGATCTCTTTCACCATTGTTAAGAGGTGTCCTGGGTATGAATTTTGGTTTAACAGCTGGACCCAGATCCCTCGTCTTTCAAATGGCTTCCTGTAGGCTGGTAGGCTTGAAGGCCTTAAACAAACCCTTCAAGGGTTCCATCAATACTTCTATAAAGAGCATCATGAGCCTAGTTGGGGACATATCTTGCACCATAACTGCCAACCTCTGGAACTCATCAATGTATGACTCAGTCGTACCTATTTGCTTGAGTTGGGTGAGCTCCTGGAAATGTAACACAGGATCTCCTAGATCAAATCTATCAATTAGCCTCTGAGTGAATTCTATATAGGATACAATCTGGTTGTGGCTGAGTGTGGTGAGCCCATGGTACCACCAGTCATGGGCCTTTCCATCCAAGTACATAGTGGAAAACTTGATGTCCTCCATCTCTCTCATGGGGTTAAGCTACAGGTAAGTATCCAGCTTCTGCACCCATGCTTGTGTTGTCATCTTAGCCGTACCATCAAAGTATGGAATATCTATCTTCCCTGCCTTTCACTCAAACTCAAAGTTTCCCCTGTGGTTCATCCTAGGCTGGTTTCTGAACCTAAGTTGACAATACTAGTCTAGGGACATCTGTCTTTGAACTTTTATATCCAAGCTGTAGTATTCCCTGGTACTCCTGGATAATTGTTCCACAAAATCTTCAACCTGTTCATGCTTCCTTTGCTCATCTGTGAATGTGGGCATGTATGGTCTAGGGTTAGCTCTGCTACCTAAGTGTCATCCTAGCATTTCATCTATGAACACTGGCACATATGGCCTATGATTGGTCCTGCTACCCATCTGCCCATGGAACATGCCACCTCCAAGACTTTCTTTGAATCCCAGTACTTTCTCCAAGTTATATCTGACTTCCTCATGGGTTCCACCAGACCCTCCAACCTCCTTATTCCCATACGTATCAGGATCTTTTCCTCGATGGGTTACTTGCATCAGAAGGTCAGTTATCCTAGTTTGGTTCTAATTCATTTTCTGTAGATTCTCATCAACTTTCTTCAAGGTTTCAGAGATTTCATCATGTCCCCTTCTGTTGGTTTCCTGATACTCATCCAACTTCCAGACCAATGTGCTTTCTGTGCGGTTCATGTTTTGCTGGAACTTACCAAATTTGGGTACTAAGAGAGCCAAGCCCTGAGGCTCATGGTCGTCTCCTGACGCTTCCATTTATGCCTCCATTTCACTGTTGTTTTTCTTCCTCCGACCCATAACAATTCCCCTGTACCTCTGCATGCACCGATCTCTCCACAGGTTTGGAGGATCGAGGCTCTGATACCACTATAATGATCCCAAGCCAAATTCTTTCTTGGAATCACTAACTACTACTGATTTATTGAGTTATTAAGTGCATACAAGATTCATCAACACATGAAGATCACAATATATTCAAGATGTAGAAGCACAAGAAAAGATATGACCTTTTTATTATGAGCAATGTAAGATAAATACAATAGATGGCTGATCTGGCATAAACCTCAGATGGTCGTATAAGCAATAGATATGAGCTGCTACAAAATGCTCCCAACAATACAAAATAAGCCTCCAAAGGCTGGATATATAATGAAGACTGAATCAAGCAGATCTGAGCCGTACTAATGCTCAACCTCCAAGATGGAAAGTGCCACGTACTACTAGAATGCTGAAGCCCTCAATAATTCGGCCCTACTACCAAAAGTGTCCAATCATCCCGAGAAATATGCCAAATGATAGATCAGGCAACTCTAAGGACAACCCAGATGTCCAAATTCCAAAATCCACTCTCAAACCCTATAGATCTGAATTCCTCCACTGAATGGTGCACCCCACTGGATGACTGAAACCCTAGCTGGTTTGGACCTGATGAAGGAGGCCTCCAAATGATCTGAAACTCTCCAAGAATATAGATCGGGCTATGAGAATCCCGTGGGAGAAGTTTCAGACTCAGATCTCAAGCAGATCTCCCTAGATCTGAGTTTTACTGAATCACAGGACGTCCCCTATGGCTCCAAGACATCCCAATCTACAAACAAATGTATAATGATGATAACCCTCTAGAAAATCCATCAAACTGATGGTCCTGGCCCTACAAACAAAACCCAACTGTCGGAATGGCCCCAGGCCCTCAGGATAAGCTGGATCAAACCTCCCTCTAGATGATGGCACGCCCTTGTTGGAAACACAAGAACAGTACAACCTGCTACCTTCTGAAGAATTAGATGGAGATGGGCTGAGACTAGAATGGTGTGGAGGAGTCTTTCATCCCCGAGACCAAGCTGCGGAACAAGGTGAGTGGATATTTCACCACTAAGTTGCTCACAAGGGTTTGTACAGAAAAACCCCCAAACTGAATGCTCAAGAGCAATAACAAATGCTAATCCAAAACCAGAATGAGTAATAGGTGTGCCCCAACCTCTTACTTATACTTTTCCTTCTAATTCTCTATTGAGTTAGGTTAAATCCCAAGGTTAATCTTCTATTCTTCTGTTGAGTTATCTTTTACTCCTTTATCCTTTTCCTTTCTTAAGTCAGCTTAAAAATATAATTTTTAACTTCTTGACTTTCCCCCCTCAGTGTGAGACTATGACCTAGTGGGGGTGCCCAGGCCACTGAGTCTCCTCATCACCTCTCTAAGAGGTGGGGGACATTACAACTATACACCTCATGTATGTGCCAACTCATCAACTACTTGTCTCAACCATGTACTCAACATGTACCCCAACCAAAATCCCTCATAAATTTCATCATCCAAATTTGATTTGTAGCTCTATAATAGAGCTGGTGTATATTATCACATTCCTTCAAACCTTCCTTAACTTTAACAACAAGAGACTAGCATTTTCATCAAACTTTTCTTTAGTCTCACATGCCTAGTTTTGGATTAGTCAACAACCCTAACTTGAAGTAATCATAACGTTGTACTTGTAATGTATTAAGATCTGAAAATAAAACAAAAAGTTCTTTAGTGTGTTTTATGTAATTCCTCCAAGTGTCACTACTTGGAACCTCTCTGAAAAGGAGTTATAGCAAAAATGGCATACCTTGCTGAATTCTGGATTATTCTAGAGAGCGACCATGTAAAGCGTGCCCCACACGGAATATTTGTTTAATTGATGTGAAACTATTACACATAATACTATAGACTGTACCCTAGCCAACTCATTTGGTTTCACTGAATTTGGATCTGTTATGAAGAAGTTATAACGTTTTTACCTGAAACACCTATTTTTGACTAGTTTCAGGACTAGCCACAAACCCTATTTTCCACGGAGTGTAACTCCAACAATACAACGACCCACAAGCTGAATGTTTTACCACAGACACTTGGATATGTTTTCTCAATGGAATAGAAATTTCACGGTCTGAATCATTATAGAAAAATAGTTATAGCGAAAATGGTGAGATGACCTGTAAATAACATACCTTAGAAAGCACCATCAAAATAATTTATCCTTCCTTGCATTTCACCCTTCTTTTCTTCACCTTTCCTTATAATTTTGGCTTAGATATACTTGGTTACCTAATACACATATAGATATTCCATATGCTCAAGTGTAATTAAAATTAGAGAGCCTTGCCTCTTATTTATACTCTCCAAGTAGCTTCCTTAAAAACATCTTCTAGGTCACTTGGCCCCACTTTTTTTATTTTAGGGTTAACCCACTTCTAATTTCTCCATTAAATTTATTATTTAAATAAATTATTTTGTATTCACTTTGAATTATAGTACACTCATAATTTCACTTTATTATTTACCTTTTAAAATACCTTAAACCACTTTGACTACTTTGACCTTTTGGGGCTTCTAGATGACATGTGAGGGTCCTCCAACTTCGTAAGGCCACAACTCTCAAACCGTGAGGAGTTATGTGACGTTCCATATACCACCATAAATTGCATGATATTTACTATCCATATAGAATAGCATTGTCTGAAAATATATCATAACTCGTACCATTACCCATCAAACAAACTTGGGTCCATTACCCAAACCCGGGGTCTCCAACTTCACATGGCCATAACTGTCTAACTGTGAGGAGTTATGTGACATTATACATACCAACGGAAATGGCATGACAAGAAATATACATCTAGGATATTTTCCCTTAAAAATTCAATGTCCTTCATCTCATTATTCCACAATTTAGCATGAGCTCTCTTACTCCACAAAGCGTCTTCCCGTAAGGGCTTTCACCATAAGGGGAACACTTTGAAGTTCATCCATATTTACTTATTATCAACTGTTGTTCCAGAGTCTGTACTTAAGGATTTAAAAAGTACAGTGTCTAGGCATCTGAAAGTTAGTAAAGTGTAAAAAGGGAGGAGAGTATAACTTCAGGAGAGGAAGCTAGGGTTAATTTCTAGGTTGTCGTTGTCTAACTTCCAACTGTTCCTGGATGTTTATATCCCGTTCGATTGAAACCCATGAATGTTCAAGTTCTACCCGGGTGGTGGTTGTTTTAAGTATAGTATCAAAAATATTTAAAGCAATATGGGTTTAGTTCGATAAACTAGGTTCAATATTAGGTTGTCTTACAATGGGGATAGTCATAGAGGAACAGAAAAATTTAAAAGAAATTTGAAGGTTTCTTATGCTATATCAATTTGATCTTATAAAGAGAACTTTGAAATTAATGTTAAGAAAAAAATTCAAACTAAAGGCCTTTTTCCATAACTGTGTTATATTTGAAAAAAGTGTGTGAAATATGAGAAAAACATTTAGCTGTTTATGAAGTAAGGCTCCTATCAAGGGAGAATCTCACTCCTTGAACAGAGGAAGAAAATAGACTAAGAAGGAATTTGACAAAGTATAAAATATGACCACTTAAAGGTTCATAGGTATTGTATCTGTTGTTAGCGAATACAGAGGAAAAACTGTAAACGATATAAATGAACAGAATTTAACCACTACAGTAGAAGTTTTCCTAAACTGTAGTGCAGTATTCATCAGATGTATATAAGAGAAATAAAATTGAATATGAATAACAAAGAGCAAAAACTCATAGCACAGTCGTGACGGAATTAGGATTCTCTGAATTGCTTTGTATTAATTCAAAAAGAAGATAGCCTCTATTACAATCGACCAAAAAGGTCCAGCCTGGTTTTCTTCTACAAAATGTATATTTATACAGATTTTATATGCTGGAACCTCAATCGTTCCAGAGGCTTTCTATTACAATAAAAGGAGTTAAAACATTTTGTTTCTTTATCTCTATCCTCATTTGGTACTGGAAACCTGCCTCTTCACCTGCTCCGTGCAAATGATGCACTTCTCTACCAACTGTGATATCAACTTAGACGGTTCTGCTTGGTTATTGGCCTAAAAAATATAACAGTGTTTCACCAATTGTGGCAACCTTCCTTCCACCTGCTGGTCTTTGGCGCTAATAGAGAATAATAATATACTTGGTTTAATTAGCCATTTATCTATTTGAACTATGTCTGTCTGGGTTATTTGTAAAATTTCGGCTAATTCTGTTTATTCACTTTCCTTGATATTTAGTAGATATTTGGCTATATTGATCCGACCTAGTATCTCAATGCTACTTTCACCATCAGAACCCAACCACATCCCATCTAACAAACCAAAATTTTCTCCACAAGATTTTCTTATCTCCTTAGCTTGTTGTTTTCCTTCAGATATATTTCGCTCCCATTCTTTCAACAAGATATTTCCCCTGCTCTGCTCTGAGATGGGAAAACTAGAACTACTACTTATTTCCTTTCTCGTCATGGCTATAATAGCCTCCTGGAACGTAACCCAAGCTGCCTCGACTTCCCTTTCTCTGAGAGAGAGGTTCGCCAATATCTGATCAATGAGTTGGCAACTACTTTGAATCGTTTCTATTTTAACAAGCAGACCTTGATGCGTCGTCGATAACCTTTTTTTGATTTCTATTGCTTGGGATTGAAATATCCTGATATCGATTACCTGGCTTTCGGCTAACTCTAATTTGGCCTGAAACTGCTCTATCAATTATCCTTGCTGGAATATCTGTATCTGACTTGCCTGAACAATCAGCTGTGACTATTCAAGATCATCTTTGAGCTGTTTGATTTCATTTTGATCATCTATTCTAGCTTGTTCCAAAGTTGCATTTGCCCGATCTTTGGCAGCAGCCTCTGCTATAGCTAGTTTCGCCTCTAATGTCTTGATTAGACTATTTTTTTGCTTCAGCTGCTCTTTTAAGGTCTCGACCGAATATTGGTTTGTTGTAGCGAAAGCACCCAATGTTCCTATTATTTAGGTTGCAAATTCTTCTTTCTTCATGGTTCTTCCATCGGTTATAATTTTAAATTTCTTGGATACAGTACCTGCCTCTTGGTAGAGTTCTTGTCTCATGATCGCCTTTCTCTTCTTATCAAAGAAGAATTCATTCAGAGGCATCTCTTCCACTGATATGGGTGTTAATTCTTCACCAAAAATCCAACCTGAATCTGGTATTCCCTTTGTCAATTGTAGGGGCGTAACATAAAGAATGGGATTACTGACCTGTTTAGATAATTTCCCTAGAGTAACGATGAAGTTGGCTCACTTGGAGGATCAAAAGCCTCAGCTTCCTGTCTTGGGCCCCCAACTTGCTCTTCTTTATCCTGTTGTTATTCTTGGCCATGTGTTGAATCTTTGGAGCCTTCAGCCTTTGTTTTCTGCACCTCTACGATCATTGGATTCTCGCCCCGTAATACTGGGGGAAGGCAGCTACGCCTATGTTCTTGGAACTTGCAAAACTCAGCCCTCTCTTCAGGCGACAGGGCTTGTATCCGAGCCAAAACCTCGACATACGATCTTGCACCTCAAAAAATATCATCATGAGGCAAATTCTCATGCTCAAACCTTTTAAGGCCACAACTAGCTAAGCGATTACTCACGACCCTCTGTGGGTCGTGTTTCTTGAATTCAATATTGACTAATTTTATATCTTATAAGGTTGTTGACTCGGCCTTTACATGCTCAAAATCTAATAAAGAATAGGTGTTTAAATGAATGGGGAAAGGTGGCCATACCTTCTTTGAAAACCCCTTCAACTCTTTACTTATGCCACCAATCATGGTTTGCATGGCGATCTCATGACATGCCAACCTATCTGGTATAAATAATGGTAGAGTGTGTGGAGGGACAAAAGCGCCAAAAACCCTGAGGTATGAAAACTCTTCCTCCACGTACCAGTCGGCCACCCTTCTCAAATTGGCCAAAATGCTATCTGAGATCTGGGGTGGTGGATTATTGAATATGGCAACATGCATTGGTACCATTACCCAATTGAAGATTTCATATATAAAATATGAGGCCTTATCCTCCCAAAGCTTAGAATGATAGACATGGATAGGCTCAGTCTCCGATGGAGCCCAACTACAACTCATTAAGGGAAAAGGTGTCATGGAACAGATGGCGTCCATGATGTATGCAGACATAAAAAATGAGGAGGCTCTCCCACTTGCCCTTTGCGTTCGATATTCTATAATCCGACTGGTCAGACTATCTGAAAACAGTTTGGCCCAGTCGAAAGAATAACCTTCTTCTACTATATGTATCAGAGGTACCCATGGGAGGAAGAAATGTGTGGTGTCTTCCCTCCCATACAATCTATAGGTCATCATCGCTATGTAGTTGAACTGTGGTTCTAAAGAAGATATGGAATAAACTCCATTGCTATCTGCTCTGAACTTCGCTGGATGTGATACCCAATCCTTGATCAAATCAGATAAGATTTTCGTGTATTGCTCTCATTCCTTCTATTTAAAACCCTCTAGAAACTCTGCATTGTATGTGAAGTCTGACATGGGTGGTAACTTGTACATCATCTGTGAGTTTTCTGGTCTAAAGGTCCTAATAGTGACCTTCTGCTCGCTGATGATGGTTTTGGTAGGGATGTCTACATGATCTAGCACCCATCGGATTATGTCATAGTAAGGCAGAAGGCGTGGCCTAACCACTACTTTGCGCATCTCTGCCTGGATGACGATCTTGTATTTGGTAGTCAAGTCATCTTTCTCGTTGTCACTGGAATCGTTCGAGCAGTTCACCAAATATGATTGCAAAACCTCTAAGATGTATGACCAAGTTCGTACGAAATCAATGCTTCGAGGTGAAGTATCTGAAACATTATCGGAGCCTTGTCCTGAAATTTCTGCACTTGCCTTGGACGCTTTTTGCGGGGCCATGATAGAATATTGTGACTTAGCTCTCCTGTAATAAAAATGTGTATACATACAGAGATCATTTTGATAAAAAAAAACTTATCTACGCAGGATAGAAATAAGCTTTGTGAATAGAACAGAAAGGAAAAAGATCTATATCTTCGATCATTTAAAAAATTTGGTGTCTTTATGAACAGAATGGTCAAATCATATTTAGAGACAGATTTAGCAATAAAGACCCTATCCTTACTTTTCGTTTCGCCTCATTTCCAATTAATGCCATAAATTTCGACAGTTCGTGACACAAGTTGGTGCAAGGAAAATTTAAAATTACCTCGTAGACTCTGCATATTATTATTTGTATTGAACATTGATTAAGCTAGCTTAGCCTTTTTTTATTAATCTTACTTAAACTTTAATCAACCTTTCGGCATTTGCTTTATTGGGAGTTTTCACTCTAACCTTTCGAGCCTTTAAAACCTGAGATCGCGATGATTAGATTTAGTTAAGCGAGGACGTAACCAGGATTAAGTGTTTAATTAATCATGTTTTAATTTATATCGCGACTTCGCGGCTTGGGGCTTTGAGGGTATAGTTTCCAGGAGGAGCGCTAGCCGAGTTGCGAAACCCCGAGATCACTATGATGTGATTTATTTAAACCAGAAGGTAAACTGGATTAGGTGTTTTAATTAATTATGTTTGAGCAATCTCGCGACTTCACCACTCGGGGTTTTGAAGGTATGGTTTCTGGGAGGAACGTATGTCGAGTCGCGAAATCCTGACAGACTTTGACCATGGTCAAAACTAATCACCCTGGACACTAACCCGGGTTACTTATGTAAAAGTCTCGCGGCTTCATCTTTTGGAGTTATGACGGTAATGTTTTAGGAGAGGGTGAACGCCGAGATGCGAAGTCCCGACATCACTTGACTGGGGTTTAAAGCATTTTACTCCCAACTTTCACCTGAGGTAAACTTTTAAAACTTTTCATGACCTTGCACATTGGGGTTTGTAAATCTTGTGACTTGTGACTCACGAAGAGCGATATTCCAATGTACCAAAAGTAAAAACTTTCGTTTAACAATAAAAAGTGGTAAGTTATGAAACATAACATCCTTTTCTATTTCGCATGTCGAGACTACTGAGAGTTTCAGTATGTAAATGTCACGAAGTGAAAAAGAACTCAAAAGCCAACATTTGATTTAAAAAAATATATTTAAACCTGTTGAAAAAGGTGGCTCCAACATAGCTCCAACTAGGGATCCCGTCTTCCTACAAGACGGGAAGAACAGTAGACCACGTGCCTGTATTGGGTAAATGGAGTCATTTGCTTCACTTCTGCTAAAATTCCTTTAGGGAAAAGATAAACAGAGGGAAGAAGAGATCTTCTCTTTCACTTCTGCAAAGCTTTTAAATACTCACTATGTTTCATACTCAACTACAGTCCTTTTCACGACTTTCTCTTTCTCTTTATTGAATTTAAACCTACATTAAGACAAATCAAAATAGTTCTAGGAAATCCAACAGATCTTGTATCTTTTGGCTTGCATCCAAAAAAATTTATTACATGTTTTTAATCGGGGAGTCCCATCTGGTCTTAGGATGAGGATCCAGTCTTGAGAAGTTGTTTACTAGAGTAGAGTGAAAATCATGTATAACAACCTTATATACATCTCAAATATTGCTTCACTGCCAGCGGGCCTGTTCGGTACCTCAGTGAAGTTATCTGCCCCTTTTTTGCTGAATTTCCTTTCACCACTTCGGAATATATTTATGCATTTAAATGATGAGACAAGGGAAATAATTTCTAAATTTCATTTCATCGTCTCTTCAGACTAGATGTACAATTAGATATGACTTTATTTTCACCATCTGTCTTATAATTTTCTTTTTAGAACACGATGTGGGGGCAATCAGTTTATATGAGGGGTGATATTTGTATAATATATTGTAATGGAGATCTGTTAACTTACTTTGATTTCTCAGTACCAACCTTCCCTTATCCTTCACCACACCTTAACCCACAGGAAAAAATGGGAAAAATCATTTCTAGGGGTTTTCCTTAGAGCAAGCCTCAATCCTTTGAAACTGTTGGAAAACCCAAAATAGTCAGGATCCACCTACGCATAACTCACTTAGTAAGAGACTGAGGATTTATGAAGACTAACTTCCTTTCCAAAATATGCTTTACAACTTTCAAAGTTAAAACATAATCTCTTCTCCCTATGTATATAAATCCGGAAAGGTACTTGGCTTTTTAAGAAGATAAAAGTGAAGACCAAAAAAAAGGTGACGAACAAATTTTTGTACACTAAAGGGTAGGGGTCAAAAATTAAAACCATTTTTTTTTTTTTTGAAAACCCTTTCCCAGAGATTTTTTACTTAACTATCACCCATCTTTATTTTAAGTTAAATTCTTAGGACCCAGATCAAGTAATTATTCTTTTTAATAACAACTAAGAGAAAACATTAGATTGATGGGACCTTTACGAGGCTTAGGAGACCTTTTCTTTCTTAAAGAACAGAATTCTCGGGAGCTCATACCTTTACCTTACCATTTTGAAACAACTAAAAACCTTTTCTTTCACCTGATTTTGGTGAATTCAGCCTCTGATACATGACTTTTCATTTTCTCCTTTCGCTCGTTCAGTTCGCAAGCTGAAATCCTATAAACACGAAGAGTGTCCCTTAAAAGAGTTGAATGTATTTGAAAATTGTGCATCTCTATTTATACTGACCTAATGAATTAAAAATGAAAACTTACGTCAAGGGAATCATGAAATAGAAAGCAAATACAAACCAGTATATACAATGGAAATCTTTTGGGAACCAATTATTTCATTTAGTGTTTTAGATAACGCCCGTTGACAGGGGCGTTGAAGATTTTACCATCCAGGTTTTCTAATAAAAATGATTTTTTTCCTTCGGAAGTTGCGACTCTAAAAGGTCCATACCAAATATGATCGAATTTACCATGTTTCTCCGAATATTCCTTCCTAGCATCCCATCTTAAGACCAAATCACCTGGAAGAAACTCTCTGTCTTTTGTATTATGGTCAAATAACGTTTTCATGTCCTCTTGATATTTTTGCAATCTTTCATCCACTTCGACCCTGTTTTGTTGTACTTCGATCAACTGATTTTTTCTCCTTGTGACATGGTTTGGTTATTCTTTCTCATCTTTCCATAGTTTCATTACGGGAAGTGCCAAGTTTATGGGTAATACCATGTCAGTCCCGTATACCATCTGGAAAGGAGAAATGCCGATGGATTTTTTCGTGTTAATCCGATTTGCCCATAGTGCATATTTTAAATGTACATGTCAGGATCTCTTGTTCTCATTCAACACTTTATTAATTATGTTGATTAGACTCTTATTTGAAGATTCGTCCAGTCCATTTCCTTGGGGATAATATGCCATAGAATGGTCGAGTACAATATTGTATTTTTGGCAAAAAATGATCATAGCCATAGATTTAAAAGCCTGGGCATTATCTGTTACTATCTTTCGGGGGTATCCGAATCTAGATAAAATGTTTTCTTCAAGGAAATATATTACCACCGAATCTGTAGCCTTCCTGGTTGGAATAGCCTCTACCCATTTAGTAAAGTAATCTATGGTAGTTAAGATCCATTTGTGTTGAGCGCTGGAATGAGGGTTAATTTTTCCTATAAAATCCAGTCCCCACTGTTGAAAAGGAGGCTCTGTTTTGAATGGAACTAAAGGTAGCGCTGGGAGTTTATGCTTTCTTGCAAACAATTAGCAAGGGTCGCAAGCCCTGACTTTGGCATTTACATCAAAGAAAAGTTTAGGCCAATAATACCCCGCCCTCAAGATTTTATAAGATGTCGCTCTCCAAGCGTGATGCCCCCCACACACTCCTTCGTGGAATTCACTTATGACCTCCTCTATTTAAGATTCAACCAAACAAATCAATAGGAAGACAAGTGGGTCCTTCCAAAACAATTTACACTCAGATATACAGTATTTGACCACATGTAGTTTTAGCGTTCTAGATTTGGATGGAGATAAATCTCTCGGGCACTTCAAAGTCAGTAGGTAGGATACTACGTATTTGTACCAGTTAGAGGAGGTAAACTTCTCTTCAATTCTGATTTCACTTGTTTGCTTGAAGAGCTCACTCATATCTTCATCTTCTCCACATCCATGTATGTTGTTTATGCCGAGGGCTCTGAAATTAGATTCAGCTAAGAGTTTAGCCAAACCTTGACCTTTTACTAGTTTCGTCAGCTTTATTTCCAGATCAAATTCCTGAATTTTTGCAAGCCACCGTCCCCTTTTTCCGTCACTGTCAGGCTGCACTAAAATGTCTTTAACAGAGCTAGTAGGTACATACATGATTATCTTGGAATGAAATACATAATTTCTAAAAGCCTTTAATTCCTTTACCATATCATATGCTTGTTTTTCCATTATATCATATTTTAGTTCCGCGTCTCTGAGACTTTTGCTGAAAAAGGCTATCGGTTGTTCGAAACTTTCCTCATTTTTCTAGAGGAGCACTACGGAAATGGTATGCTCAGAGGCGAACAAGAAAATGAGAAAATCCTTTAGATAGTCGGGGCTTGCCAGTATAGGTGCCTCTCTTATAACCCTCTTGATACGTGCAAACGATTCTTTGGCCTCTGCTGTCCATTTTACCTCGCTGTTTTTCTTTAACATACCTGTAATTAATTTCACAATTTCAGCAAAGTTTGGGATAAACCTTCTCAAAAAGTTTATCTTTCCTAAGAATGACTGAATTTCCTTTACATTTCTAGGAATATTTGTTGTGTCTATAGCTTGAACCCTGTTGGGATCGATTTTAATTCCATCTCAGGACACAATATGGCCCATGAGTTTACCTTCTCGCATAGCGAAGTGAGACTTCTTGGGGTTTAAAGATAGACCGAACCTGCGGCATTTTTCGAAAGTTCATTTGAGATGTATTAAATGATCTTCGTTAGACTTAGAAAACATGGTTAGATCATCGAGATAGCTAACTACAAACTTCTCTCTTTCACCGACGAAAGCGATATCCATAGCACGCTAGAAGGTGGCACCTGCATTCATTAGACCGAAAGGTATTTTATCATACATGAATGTACCCCAGGGTGTAGTGAAGGTTGTTTTTTCTTTATCTTGTTCATTTACAAAAAAAATATTGTACCCAGAGAAACCGTCGATCATAGACATCCTATTTTCTCCGACTACCTTTTCTAACACGTGATCCATTTTAGGTAAAGGATAGTTGTCTTTGAGGGAATATTTATTTAAATTTCTGAAATCAACACACAATCTAATTTCCCCACTCTTTTTTCTAACCAGGACTAGGTTTTCCACCCAATCGGAGTATCTCAGTGGTACTTCTATTTTCGCGTCTAAAAGCTTCTTAACTTCTCTTTCAACTATGGGTAATAGGATAGGGTTGATTTGTCTAAGATTTTACCTAAAGGGTTTGACACCAGGCTTCATAGGTATCTTGTGTTTGATCACAGTAGTGTCATAGGTCCTAAGCTCTTCGTAAGACCAAGCGAAAACGTCTTTATATCGTGCGAGCAAATATTTATACTTATTTTTCACCTCAGGAGGAAGGTACTTTGATATTTTCACCATCCTAGGTTCCTCTTTTGTCCCTACTTCGAAATATTAAACCTCTTCTGGTTGGGGTTGGAGAGTGGATTTTAAAGGCATGTCATTTTGATCGAAAAATCTTTCTAGGGGGATTAGTCGCTTTGGAATTTGATTACTTTTTAAAACTAACATGCGATGGTTGGAAATTTTTTCTTAGAACTCCTAAGGGTCTTCTCCTTCTTGCATGATCCATGTGTGATCATTTTAATTCTCTTGATCGATGTGAGTTTCAGAAAATTCACCCACTGCTTCTAGGAACTTCCTGATCTGTTCATCATCCTCGAAAACCTACCAGTGTTGTATGTTGTTTGGGATGGATGGTTTGTGCCTTACCTCTATATGGTATTTTAATTTAAAATCTATGGGGGGAGCGAACGTTGAGGCTACCTTGGCTAATGAATCAGCCTGCAAATTTTCAGTGCACGGGATGAAATGGGTATTTACAGACGAGAATTTTTTTTCCATTAGATCCCAGGCACAATTTATATACGCTCTCAATCTTGGGTGTTTGGCCTGGTATTGTCAATTCATCTGTTTGACTATTAACTCAACGTCTCCATATACTTCCAGGTTCTTTATGTTCAGGTTCTTGGAAGCTTCCAATCCTAATACTAAGACTTCATATTCACATTTTTAGGTGCCACAAAAAATACCCCTACACCTTCTCCTTCACATGACAGGGCACCATCAAAAAACATTTTCCAGATCCCCGTGCTATGCATATTTTCTGATTCTTTTTCATCTACGTAATTTTTCTCTGTGTAGTTATCTAGAACATCATCAAAAGACAAAATACAATTTCCTAGATCTTGATCCACAATGTAAATGGGAAAATTGTTAGGATTCTGAGGATCGATCACTGTATAGGCTAACCTCGTTTCCTTGTATAACCTAGTAAGTTGTCCACCAAACACAGGAATTGTGGCATAAGTCATGTCGGGTTGGAGGGACCCCCCAAGTTTGGCCCCCCACAACCTTGATAGTAGTAAGACATACTTTGGGGGGATATCAACAATAAGTACATCCATCAAGACGCTTTTGACTAGGACCTGTGCAAGCGTGACTACTAAATCTTTTATCATACCCATACACTTAACTCTTCTCGAATAGAAAGAGTAGAGATCTCTGTAATGTCTAGTGATCTTGAGGCCTAGTCTATCCATAAATTTTTTGGGCATCACGTTATGTGAAGCTCCAGAGTCTAGCATGCAGTTATGAAGCAGTTCATCATGCACATATAGGGTGATATAGAAAGGAGCGACGGTGTCTCTGGCACCCTTAAAATGTGGACCAAAAGTGATATTGGGCTTATCGTCTTTCAAGTTTATCACGTCGGATTGGCTTTCTTGGTTTGAACAACCTATCACTTTGGTTATCTGTTTACGATATGTAGGATTCTTTGCTAATTCAACCAGAGGGATAGGTATTTTGATTCTATTTATCTCATTTTCAAAACTAAAACCGCCAGCACCTTTGTCCGTTTCTCTGGTTGAAATCTCAGACTCTCTCTTCTCCAACTTATTTGCCTGTGCTGATTTATTACTCGTGATCTTAGTTACTGGTGTTTGTGTATCGACCATCTTGATATCCTTTGTTTGGGTCTCAACCTCCTTCGTATTTGGATCCAATAAGTTAGTCCCCTTAGATGTTTTGGTCTCCTTTGGGGTGGGCACATATACTTCACCTCTAGGGAGAATTTTCTTGGGTTGAGAAATCAATGCGGACTTGTTTTTAGACCTCAAGTTATACCTAGGTTGGACTTCAGCCATTATTGAATCAATTACTTCTCGATGGTCTAGGACATATGTGTTGTTTATGTCATCATCTACATCTGAGGGTTATTGTGTGCTTAAAGACTTCTCATAATCTTCTTTAGTTATATAAGGTTGAGTGCAGTCATCACCCAAATTTGTCACATCTTCTTCCAGACCTTCGAAGTCTTTCAGATCATTTCATCCTATAAAATTTTCATTTTTTAAAGGGGTTTGAATTTTTTGATCTTCATTTTTAGTCTATCTTTGTTGATTTTGAAGGTTTGGGTTTCTCTTGAATTCTCTTTTGACAAAAGGATTTGCCTTGGATTGATCCAGTTCCATCCTAGAAATTTTATTAGACAATTCCTTGATTATCCTAGCCATATCGTCCATTTTATCGTCTGTGGATCTATTAGACCCTAAGGGTCCGGTTGTTCCCTGAAACGTCTGGCTTCTTGGTTTCCTATTTCTACCTTAGATTTAAACTTGCCAGAAGACATCATGTTAGATTCGATTTCTACAGCATCATTCTGCATTCGGGTCAGGGTAGCCCCTCTTCTTTCTCTTAAGAGGAGGGCGAAATCGGGTTCGAAATCTCCCATGAAGGTTACTTTGGCTGTAGGTTGGGATGGTTTAACTTTGGTTGGGATTTTATTATACAGCCTATTAAATCTTTGTATAAATTCCATAACTGTTTCTGAATTATTTTTCTTTAAAGAGACGAACTTGGTCAAATAATACAAGTGATATTTCCTTTCGCCCCATTGCCTAAGGAAAGCATCTTCTAGAGCATCGTAGGATAATATTGACCCTGTGGGTAGGCTTCGAAACTAGGTTCGTACCTGTCCTTCGAAAGTTTGGACAAAAATCCTCGAATACACATCTTCGTGTTCGAGACCTAGGATATCCGCGAACTGATTGAAGAAGTTTATATGTTCAGTTGCGGTCAAGTCTCCTTCTCCTGTAAACTTAGGTAAGTTTTTTAAATAATTTTTGGGAAGGTCATGAAGAGGGACAGGTAGAACCAAAGGCGCATATCTTGCAACCACTTTAGTGAAAACTCTGGGAGGAGGGAGAGGCCCTTGGCCTCCTGCTCCTCCTCTTGGAGCCCCTCCACCTCCGAAATCCCCTCAACTACCATTGGTACTATTGGATAAGGAAACAGTGTATTGTACAGAGGGTTCTAGAATACTAAAAGTGAATCTTTAGCTTCTTTGTGAGATGGGAAGGCCAAAGATGGGTGATAAGTGGTGCGAGGACTTGGCTCTTCGGATTTGCAAGAAATGTAATTAGGGGAACCCACGAACATGTAATCTGAGTGTAAGGTATACCCTCCGAGATTTGGTGAGGTTGAGATATCTAACTGAAAAGTTAGCGGGATATCGATCTCTGATAAACCCATTGCAGGGATTTTATCTCTGTATATATCAGAGGTTATTGAATGAGTTTCACTCTTAGTCTCAGAGAGAGATAAAATAGGATTGATGGTTTGGTGAGGGGAACTATACGAAGTTGAAGGTTCAAATGAACTCTTGATCTTGGTTTGTGGGTACTTAAGCTGGTAGACTATAGTAGTTGGGTTAAGGGAACCTCTAGTTTTCAATATTTTTTCAGGATTGGAAACAAGGGTGGTCTGTTTGCCTTCTGAGTTTAGTCTGGTATTCCTTCAACCGAATGCCATCTTATTTAAATGCAGAGTCACCAAGTGAAACATAAGAAAATCATTAAAAGGATGTTCACTATCAAAGGGTGAAACTTGCGAGAATGTCGTTATTCCCAAGGAAAATGTTTCATAACTTCGTCCCCGGCAACGACGCCAAAAATATGTTGTTCCAGAGTTTGTACTTAAGGCTTTAAAAAGTACAGTGTCTAGGCATCCGAAAGTTAGTAAAGTGTAAAAAGGGAGGAGAGCATAACTTCAGGAGAGGAAGGTAGGGTTAATTTCTAGGTTGTCATTGTCTAACTTCCAACTGTTCCTGGATGTTTATATCCCGTTTGATTGCAACCCATGAATGTTCAAGTTCTACCCGGGTGGTGGTTGTTTTAAGTATAGTATCAAAAATATTTAAAGCAATATGGGTTTGGTTCGATAAACTAGGTTCAATATTAGGTTGTCTTACAATGGGGACAGTCATAGAGGAACAAAAAAATTTAAAAGAAATCTGAAGGTTTTTTTATGTTGTATCAATTTGATCTTATAAAGAGAACTTTGAAATTAATGTTAAGAACAAAATGAAAACCAAAGGCCTTTTTTCATAACTGTGTTATATTTGAAAAAAGTGTGTGAAATATGAGAAAAACATTTAGTTGTTTATGAAGTAAGGCTCCTATCAAGGGAGAATCTCACTCCTTGAACAGAGGAAAAAAATAGACTAAGAATGAATCTGATGAAGTATAAAATATGACCACTTAAAGGTTCACATGTCTTGTATCTACTGTTATCCAATACAGAGGAAAAACTATAAATGATATAAATGAACATAATTTAACCACTACAGTAGAAGTTTTACTAAATTGCAGTGCAACATTCATCAGATGTATATAAGAGAAATAAAATTGAATATGAATAACAAAGAGAAGAAACTCATAGAACAGTCGTGATGGAATCAGGATTCTTCGGATTGCTTTGTATTAATTCAAAAAGAATATAACCTCTATTACAATCGACCAAAAAGGTCCAGCTTGGTTTTCTTCTACAAAATGTATATTTATATAGATTTTATATGCTAGAACATCAATCGTTCCAGAGGTTTTCGGTTACAATCAAAGGAGTTAAAACGTTTCTTTTCTTTATCTCTGTCCTCATTTGGTACCGGAAACCTGCCTCTTCGCCTGCTCGGTGCAAATGATGCAGTTCTCTACCAACTGTGATATCAACTTAGAAGGTTCTGCTTGGTTATTAGCCTCAAAAATATAACAGTCTTTCACCAATTGTGGCAACCTTCCTTCCACCTGCTGGTCTTTGGCGCTGATAGAGCATAATAATATACTTGGTTTAATTAGCCATTTATCTATTTGAACTATGTCTATCTGGGTTATTTGTGAAATTTCGGCTAATTCTGTTTCTTCACTTTCCTTGATATTTAGCAGATATTTGGTTGTATTGATCCGACCTAGTATCTCAATGCTACTTTCACCATCAGAACCCAACCACATCCCATCTAACAAACCGAAAGTTTCTCCACAATATTTTCTTATCTCCTTAGCCTGTTGTCTGCCTTCAGATATATTTCGCTCCCATTCTTTCAACAAGTATTTCCCCTGGTCTTCTATGAGATGGGAAAACTAGAACTACTACTTATTTCCTTTCTCGTCATGGCTATAATAGCCTCCTGGAACGTAACATGAGCCACCCCAAATTCCCTTTCTCTGAGAGAGAGGTTCTCCTATATCTAATCAATGAGTTGGAAACTACTTTAATCGTTTCTATTTTAACAAGCAGACCTTGTTGCATTGCCGATAACCTTTTTCTAATTTGTATTGCTTGGGATTGAAATATCCCGATATCGATTACCTGGCTTTCAACTAACTCTAATTTGGCCCGAAACTGCTCTATCAATTCTCCTTGTTGGACTATCTGTATCTGACTTGTCTGAACCATTAGTTGTGACTGTTCGAGATGATATTTGAGCCGCTCAATTTCATTTTGATCATGTATTCTAGATTGTTCCAAAGTTGCATTCACCTGATCTTTGGCAATAGCCTCTGCTGTAGCTAGTTTCACCTCTAATGTCTTGATTAGATGATTTTTTCTCTTCAATTTCTCTTTTAAGGTCCTGACTGAATATTGATTTGTCGTAGCGAAAGCACCCAATGTTCCTGTTATTTGGGTTGCAAATTCTTCTTTCTTCATGGTTCTTCCATCAGTTATAATTTTAAATTTATTGGATATAGTACCTATCTCTTGGTAGAGTTCTTATCTCACGACTGCCTTTCTCTTCTTATCAAAGAATAATTCATTCGGAGGTAGCTTTTCCACTGATATGGGTGTTAATTCTTCACCAAAAATCCAACCTACGTCTGGTATTCTCTTTGTCGACTGCAGGGGAGTAACATCAACAATGGGATTACTAACCTGTTTAGATGATTTCCCTGGAGTAACGACTGAATTTGGCTCGCTTGGAGGATCAAAATCCTAGGCTTCCTGTTTCAGGCCCCCAACTTTCTCTTCTTTATCATGTTGTTCTTCTTGGCCGGGTGCTGAATCATTGGAGCCTTTGGCCTTTGTTTTCTGCACCTCTACAGTTGTTGGATTCTCACCCTGTAATATTGGGGGAAGGCAACTCCGCCTATGTTCTTGGAACTTGCAAACCTCAGTCCTCTCTTCGGGCGATAGGGCTTGTATCCGAGCCAAAACCTTGACATACGATCTCGCGCCTCGAAAAATATCATCATGAGGTGAATTCTCATGCTCAAACCTTTTAAGGCCACAACTAGCTAAGTGATTACTCATGACCCTCTGTGGGTCGTGTTTCTTGAATTCAATATTGAATAATTTTATATCTTCTAAGGCTGCTACCTTGGCCTTTGCATGCCCGAAATCTAATAAATAATAGGTGTTTAAATGAATGGGGAAAGGTGGCCATACCTTCTTTGAAAACCCCTTCATCTCTTTACTTATGCCACCAATCATGATTTGCATGGCGATCTCGCGACAGGCCAACCTATCGTGTATAAATAATGGTAGAGCATGTGGAGGGACATAAGCACCGAAAACCCTAAGGTATGAAAAATCTTCCTCCACGTACCAGTCTACCACCCTGCTAAAATTAGCCATAATGCTATATGAGATCCAGGGAGGTGGATTACCGAAGATGGCGACATGCATCGGTACCATTACCCAATTGAAGATTTCATATATAAAATCTTAGGCCTTATCCTCCCAAAGCTTAGAATGATAGACATGGATAGGCTCAGTCTCCGATGGATCCCAACTCCAACTCATTAAGAGAAAAGGTGTCATGGAACAAATGGTGTCCATGATGTTTGCAGACATAAAAAATGAGGAGGCTCTCACGCTTGCCCTCTGTGTCTGATATTCTGTAATTCGACTGGTCAGACTATCTGACAACAGTTTTGCCTAGTCAAAAGAACAAACTTCTGCTACTGTATGTATCAGAGGCACCCATGGGAGGAAGAAATGCGTGGTGTCTTCCCTCCCATACAATCTACAGGTCATCATCGCTATGTATTTGAACTGTGGTTCTAAAGAAGATATGGAAAAAACTCCATTTCCATCTTCTCTGAACTTCGCTGGATGTGAGACCCAATCCTTGATCAAATTAGATAAGCTTTTCGTGTATTGCTCGCATTCCTTCTATTTAAAACCCTATAGAAACTCTGCATTGTATGTGAAGTTCGATGTGGGTGGTAACTTGTACATCATCTGTAAGTTTTTTGGTCTAAAGGTCCCAACAGTGACCTTCTGCTTACTGATGATGGTTTTGGTAGGGATGTCTACATGATCTAGTGCCCATTGGATCATGTCATAGTAAGGAATAAGGCATGGCCTAGCCGCTACTTTATGCATCTCTGCCTAGACACCGATCTTATATTTGGTAGTCAAGTCATCTTTCTCGTTGTCACTGGAATCGTCCGAGCAGTTCACCAAATATGATTGCAAAACCTATGGGATGTATGACCAAGTTCGTACGGAATCAATGCTTCGAGGTGAAGTATCCGAAACATTATCGGAGCCTTGTCCCAAAATCTCCGCACTTGCCTTGGACACTTTTCGTGGGGCCATGACAAAAGATTGTGACTTAGCTCTCTTGTAATAAAAATGCGTATACATACAGAGATCAGTTTGCTAAAAAAAACTTATCTGTGCAGGATAGAAATAATCTTTGTGAATAGAACAGAAAGGAAAAAGATCTATATCTTCGATCATTTAAAAAATTTGGTGTCATTATGAACAGAACATTCAAATCATATTTAGATACAGATTTAGAAATAAAGACCCTATCCTTACTTGTCCTTTCACCTCATTTCCAATTAATGCCATAAATTTCGATGGTTCGTGACACAAGTTGGTGCAAGGAAAATTTAAAATTACCTTGTAGACTGTGCATATTATTATTTGTATTGAAAATTGATTAAGATGGCTTAGCGTTTTTTGATTAAGATTAGTTAAACTTTAATCAACCTTTCGGTGTTCACCGTATCGGGAGTTTTCACTCTAACCTTTCGAGCCTCTAAAACCCGAGATCACGATGATTAAATTTAGTTAAGAGAGGACATAACCAGGATTAAGTGTTTAATTAATCATGTTTTAATTTATATTGCGAATTCGTGGCTCAGGGCTTCGAGGGTATATCTTGGAGGAGCACTAGCCAAGTCGCAAAACCCCAAGATCACTATGATGTGATTTATTTAAACTAGAAGGTAAACTGAATTAGGTGTTTTAATTAATTATGTTTGAGAAATCTCACGACTTCGTCACTCGGGGTTTCGAAGGTATAGTTTCCGGGAGGAACGTATGCCGAGTCCTGAAATCCTGAGAGACTTTGACCATGGTCAAAACTAATCACCCTGGACACTAACCTGGGTTACTTATGTAAAAGTCTCATGGCTTTGTCTTTCAGAGTTATGACGGTAATGTTTTAGGAGAGGGTGAACATCAAGATGCGAAGTCCCGACAAAACTTGATTGTGGTTTAAAGAATTTTACTCCCGGATTTCACCTGAGGTAAACTTTTAAAACTTTTTGCGACCTCACACATCGGGGTTTGTAAATCTTGTGACTCCTGAAGAGCGATATTCCGAGGTACCAAAAGTAAAAACTTTCATTTAACAATAAAAAGTGGTAAGTTATGAAACATAACATCCTTTGATATTTTGCATGTCGAGACTACTGAGAGTTTCAGTATGTAAATGTCACGAAGTGAAAAAGAACTCAAAAACCAACATTTGATTTTAAAAAATATAGTTAAACCTGTTGAAAAAGGCGGCTCCAACATCAACCATGAAAAGACAATAATGAGTCATCTTTACATCAAACAATATTGAGTCCATTACCCAAACCTTTTTGTTGCGGGGCTTTCTTCAAGGGTTGACATCAATGAAAACCAACCTTAATCAACAATCTCCCCCTTTGGCATTGATGGCAACACTCTGATGCAATATTGAAATTAAATCACTCATGCTCCCTCTAGAACCATGCCTCTATCCTGTGCATTTGATAAATCTCTCCCCCTTTGTCATCAATGGCAAAGGTATTTTCCATCTGGGGTTGCTCCCCCTGACTGGACTGTCCTCTTATGGTTCTTCCTTGTGTACATCTAAGACATATAAGATAAGCATTCAAAAAACATTCATTTTGGAGTAGAAATAACTCCAAGTCTTTGGCGAAGATATTCAAAGGATTCATGGGGAAGTGGTTTTGTAAAGAAGTCTTCCACTTGTTCTTTTGTGCCCACGTACTCAAATATGATGTTCTTTTCTGCAACCTATTCCCATAGAAAGTGATACTTGATTGGAATGTGCTTCATCTTGGAGTGCATCACTGGATTTTTTGAGATATTGATGGCACTTGTATTATCACAATATATTGGATTGGGCTCATCATACTCAACCTGTATATCTATCAAAGTTTGTTTCATCCAAAGAATCTATGTACAACATGTTATTACTGCAATATACTCCGCCTCTGTTGTAGATAGGGATACTGATGATTGTTTCTTGCTTATCCATGATACCAAAAACTCACCTAAGTATAATTCCACTCCATTGGTGCTTCGTCAGTCATCAATACAACCTTCCCAATTTTCATCCGTGTAGGAAATAAGTGATAGATCTTTTCCTTTTGGATACCATAATCCAAACTCTTCTGTTCCTTTGAGATATCTGAAAATACTCTTTACTGCTAATACATGTGATTGCTTTGGTGTTGCTTGAAATTGTGCCACCTGTCCAACTGCTTGCATTACATCTGGTCTGGATGTTGTCACATATAGTAGGCTACTGTTGTGGGGTATTCTACCCTATGGACTAACAAGCTAGGGTTTTGAGCTTGTACGCAGATCATGACCCTTAAGACTTAACTTTTAACCTTCTACCCAAAATCTCAACCCCTTTTCTCATGCAAACATGGGAAGAATCGACTCACCTTTTTACCGATGATTGAAGTAGATCCTCCATTGAGCCTTTATTTCCTCGCTGCTGCTGCCCCTTCCGCAAAGCTTCCTGCAATCAAGGCAAGACTACACATGTATTCTACTGATCTACTAGAGGGTTAGAAATAAAACATAAATCAAATAACATAGATGAGATTCATGTATGTGGGACGGGAAAAGCATCTTTTTCATTAGTCTCAAAATGAATCACTTACAATGAATTCTGAGACCGGCCACCGTTCCTCGATCCTGATCCTAGGCTCCTCCTCTTCTTTTGTCCTCCAACTGATGTAGCATGAATTTCTCCTGAAGCTTGAGGCAAAGCTAAAGGGTTGGGACAATGATGGACTTGGCAATTTGGCAGAGTTTCTTTGCTATGATTTTTTCCTCCTTGAATAGTACCCCTACCCCTCCTTTTATAGGCTAGAAGGAGCTAGGGTTTTTGGCGAACTCTTGGCCATGCATGGCTGGGAGTTCGAGTTAACTGACAAAAAGCTCTTCATCCCGGCGGAAACTTCCCTGATTTTCTACTTTGTTAGGTAACCGCGGGCTGTAGTGGGTTAGCTCGCGGTCACTCGCATGCAGTAGAAGGGCAGAAAGAGGTTACCCGTGCCCAGTGAAAGGTTAGGGCGTGGGTTCCTTGATTTAAGTGGTTTTTTGAGGATTTGTTCAGCATGGCTTTGGCTAGGAAGAGGCATGAGTTGGCCTGATGCCAGGTAAACCTGTGTAGTGCATTTTAGGGTTATAACATCTACCAATCATTGAACTGTATTGCCTCTAATCTATAGACTTTGAATCATCATCTTTGATCAACTTACAACTGGTTTGCATGGGAGTGATAACTGGTTTGCAATCTTCCATTCCAAACCTCTTTAGCATTTCTCTGATATACTTGGTTTGAGAAATAAAAATTCCTTGGTATTTTTGACATATCTGAAGTCCCAGAAAGAAGGATAGTTCTCCAAGTAACGACATTTCAAATTCATTCTACATGTCTTTTGAAATTTTTTGTCTTAACCTGTCATCATCACTACCAAAATTAATATCATCAACATAAACTTCAATTAATAAAATATTACCTTGACTTACCTTGATGTAGAGTTTGTTGTCTACACTTCCTTTTCTGAACCCTACCTACTATAGATACTTATCCAGTCTGGAGTACCATGCTCTAGGAGCCTGTTTTAGACCATACAAGGCCTTCTTTAATTTACATACATAGTCTGTGTTCTCTGACAACTGAAATCCTTTTGGTTGTTCAATGTATACTTCTTCTTCAAGTTCCCCATTCAAAAAAGATCATTTTGAGTCCATCTGATATACTTTAACATTTTTTGAGCATGCATACGTTAAAAGTAAATGAATTGCTTCCATTCTATCAATTGGGGAAAATGTCTCTTCAAAGTCGATTCCTTCAATCTGTGCATATCCTTTACATACCAATCTAGATTTGTTCCTTGTAACATGTCCATATTCATTCAATTTATTCCTGAAAACCCATTTTGTGCCAATCACATTCTTAGTCTTTGGTCTTGGAACCAATTCCCAAGTGTCATTTTTCTTTATTTGATCCAATTCTTCATCCATGGCCTTATTCCAAAATTCATCCTTACTGGCTTCTTCAAAACAGTTTGGTTCACTTGTAGATAAGAGTGTTAGGTGTGTTTGTTCTGGTGAACATATTTTTCTTCTAGTCTCAACTCCTACATCTTTGTTTCCAATAATCTGATCTGAAGGATGATTCTTTTGTACTCGTTTTCTAGGTGTCTTTAGAGATACTTGTTGAACTTTCTCTTCTACTTCTATCGGATTCTCTTCATATTCATCTTCCTCTTCTACTTCTTTTTCATATTCTTCTTCGAAAAGTTGTTCCATTGATTTGTTTTCTTCTTTCTTTGATTCTGGTTTGCCAGTTTCATCAATTGTTAGGTTTATGCTTTCCACAACTTTGTTCAATATTAGATTGTAACACTTGTATACTTTCCTTGTACTTGAGTAACCAACAAGTATTCCTTTGTCCACACGAGAGTCAAACTTTCCCATTCTGTCGTTTTCTCTTTTGATGTATCCTTTGCTTCCAAAAACTCTGAAGTGCTTCACATTTGTTGGTCTTCCTTTCCATAGCTCATAGGGAGTTTTGTCAGTGTTGTTTCTGAGCATTAATTTGTTTTGAATGTGAACTATTGTATGCACTGCCTATGTCCAAAATATATCTGTCAATTTGGAATCCATTAGCATTGTTCAAGCCATTTCTTGTAATTTCCTGTTCTTTCTTTCAACAACTCCATTCTGTTGAGGTGTCCTAGCAATGGAGAATTGCCTTTTTATTCCATGACTTCTATAGTAGTCCATAAATTCCTTTGAAGTGAAATCTCCTCTATTATTAGGTCTCAAGCATTTGATTCTTGAATCCATCTCATTTTCAACCATTTCCTTGTAGATCTTGAAGTTTTCAAAAGCTTCTGACTTGTTCTTGAGAAAGCAAACTACAGTCATTCTTGTATAATCATCAACTAATAACATAAAGTATTTTTCACCTTTTAAGCCCTTTGTTGTAGTTGGTTCAACTATATCAGTGTGCACAATTTCCAATGGTCTTGTTGTTGAATATTCCTTTGATTTGAACCTGGTCTTTGTTTACTTTCCTTGTTGACAATGCTTGCATAACGTGTTGGTTGGTTTTGTGATCTAGGGCATTTCTCTGGCTGCTTATCTTTTGCTGACTTTGACAAGGTTATCAAAATGCATGTGACCCATTATTCTGTGCCATAGCCAACTTTAATCTTCTTTTCCTAGACAACACTTTTCATTTCCAATTTCACTTAACACATATATATTGTTTGAAGTTCTAGCAGTTGTACCGACCAATTTCCCTGAACCTTCTTTTCTTATCTCACACTTTTCTGAATCAAAAGTAAGTTTATGACCTTGTTCAGACATTTGAATCACACTTAGAAGATTATGTTTCATATCTTCTACCAATAGAACATTTTGTGCCTTTTCATTCTTGTTCCCAATTCAGATGGTGCATTCTCCAATGATTTTCGATGAATTATCATTTCCAAAGGACACTGATCCATTTTTTTCTTTTCGTGATGTAATAAATTTGTCTTTATCACCTGTCATGTGTTTTGAACATCCACTTTCAACATACCAACCATGTTTCTTCTGCTTAGCTTGTAGAGTGACTGTGCATTCTTCATTGTTACACTGATCTTGCTTTCTTATCCATGTCGTTTTCTGAGGTTCTTGTCTATGACTGTTGTTATTCTATTGAGGTTCTTTAGGAGGGACTGCCATTCTGCAATCCTTGGCCATGTGTCCAAAATTGTTATATTTGTAACATTCCACTTCAGTGCTCAAAGATTCAAACCTGTTGTAACTTCTTCTTTGTGTTTCACTAGGTCTTCTTGAATAATCTCTTTGTGTATAACTCTCAAAGTTGTTACTGTTCTTGTTGTTAGATCTACAATTCACAACTTTATGTCTAAAATTATTACATGCATAACAAAACCAAAAAATATAGTTTGATACCTGGGAGTTCAAGATCTTCTGAAAGGAGGTGCTCTTATGAATCCTTCTTCTTCTTGAGGCCTATTTGTTTGTTGTTGATTCTGAAATCTGAATCTTCTTGGTGGAGGAGTGTCCCTGTAATCTTCCTTGTATATCTTCCTATCCTCTTTGATTGTTTTTGCATAGCTCTTTGAATTTGTTCCTTGATCTTTTGTTTTGGAGCTTGATCCCTTTTCTGTTTGACTGTATCCAAGTCCAGACTTGTCAAGATGATATTTTTGACTGCTGATAATGTCATCCAAAACTTTTGAGATATTATGCATATTTTTATTTTGAATATCCTTTCTTAGTGTGACAACCTCTACTTCCAAGTTTCCAATGATCTTTCCCTTTTCTTCTAGTTGTTCTTTGAGTGCTTCTTCAATTCTTTTATGTTCTTCTATTTGAAACTTCAATTTTTTGATCGTTTGTTCTAGTTCTTGAGTGCCCTTTTTCTTGTCTAGTTTTGCTTGTAGTTTCTTGGTTTTCTTCTTTTATCTTCTGATAACTTCTATGGAACACATTAATTCTTCTCGATAGTCAACTTCTGCCACTTCAATTTCATCTTCGACTTCTTCACATTCTTCTTCGGCTTCTTCATATTCTTCTTCGGAGTCTTCTTTGTTAGAGTCTTTTACTTCCATGAATATAACTCTTCATGTCTCATTGTCATTGACTTCATTTTCGTCTGATGATAAGATGTCTTCTTTGGTGTATAAGCTTTTCTTGAAAATTTTCTTTGTAGTTCTTTTTCCTTTATATGTGTGTTTTCCTTTTGAGTAACCTTCATCATTTCTCTTTTTCTTATGAGGAAATTTGTTAGCAAAATGACCAATACCATCACAATTAAAACAAATTAAAGGGAGATTACCTCTATACCTACCATTGGTTCCCTT
>ML784532.1:122949-145284 GCA_009831015.1 Picea engelmannii
GGTATTCCATTTTTATATGAGTTGGTACTCTCCATGATCTACCTTTTAGTGGTTAAACTGATTTCTGAAGGAACCTGCTCTGATACCAATTGTTGGATTACTGAGGGGGGGGGGGGGGAATCAATAATAGTGCAATTATAATCCTTTTTATCCAAATTGATCCAAGTGTTATGTCAAAGTAGTATTGTTATCCAATAATGATCAATAAGAAAAGAACAATCGCACACATACACAGTACACCAGTGTTTTATGTGGAAACCCAAATCGAGAGAAAACCACATAATGTTTTTTTGTTATATGTCTTGAAGAATTACATTCATTGGAAGCACCCACTTCCTTTCATTTCCAGCTGCAACTGGAAGGAGGCTTCAACCCCCTATATTCTCAGGATTTAACCTAAGGGAATCTCCAACTCCCTAATTCTCTAGCTATAACCAGAAGGAGACTACAACCCCCTATGTTCTTCGGCAACAAATGAAAGGTGGCTACAACCACCTGTCCTTTCCCCGTCCTGCCACCCTAAAGTAGAAGTAGAATGATGGAACCACTGTAAACCTATCACTGTGAGATATACCACTGTAAACCTGTACCAATAAATCTGAACCATGCATCAACCATGCATCAACCTGTACATCAACTTGTAATCAACATGTACCATAAAGAAGTGTATCAACCATGCATCAACCTGTACCAAATAACCTGTAATCAACCTGTACCATAAACAAGTGCATCAAACCATATACCAAGTATGTACCAATCAAGTGTCAACTACTCATCAACTATGACTCATCAATATGTACCAACATCATCAACTATACACCTCATGTATGTGCCAACTCATCAACTACTTGTCTCAACCATGTACTCAACATGTACCTCAACCAAAAGCCCTCATGAATTTCATCATCAAAATATAATTTGTAGATCTATAATAGACCTGGTGTATATGATCACATTCCTACAAACCTTCCTTAACTTTAACAACAAGAGACTAGCATTTTCATCAAACTTTTCTTTAGTCTCACATGCCTAGTTTTGGATTAGTCAACAACCCTAACTTGAAGTAATCATAACGTTGTACTTGTAATGTATAAATATTGGAAATGGATACACAATGTTATTAAGTGTGTTTTATGAAATTCCTCCAAGTGTCACTACTTGGAACCTCTCTGAAAAGGAGTTATAGCAAAAATGGCATACCTTGCTGAATTCTGGCTTATTCTAGAGAGTGACCTTGTAGAGCGTTCCCTACACAAAATATTTGTTTAAATGATATGAAACTGTCACACATAATACTATAGACTTTACACTAACCAAAAAATTTGGTTTCATGTAATTTGGATTTGTTAGGAAGAAGTTATGACGTTTTTACCTGAAACACCTGTTTTTGACTAGTTTCAGGACTAGCCACAAACCCTATTTTCCACGGAGTGTAACTCCAAAAATACAACGGAATTGTTTACCATAGACACTTGGATATGTTTTCTCAATGGAATAGAAATTTCACGGTCTGAATCATTATATAAAAAAATTTATAGCAAAAATGGTGAGATGACCTGTAAATAACATACCTTAGAAAGCACCATCAAAACATTTATCCTTCCTTGCATTTCGACCTTCTTTTCTTCACCTTTCCTTCGAATTTTGGATTAGATATCCTTGGTTACCTCAGACGCATATAGATATTCAATATTCTCAAGTTTAATTAAAATGAGAGAGCCTTGCCTCTTATTTATACTCTCCAAGTAGCTTCCTTAAAAACATCTTCTAGGTCACTTGGCTCCACTTTCCTTATTTTAGGGTTAACCCACTTCTAATTTCTCCATTAAATTTATTATTTAGATAATTTATTTTGTATTCAATTTGAATTATAGTACACTCATCACTTCACTTTATTATTTACCCTTTAAAATCCCTTAAACCACTTTGACTACTTTGACCATTTGGGGCTTCTAGATGACATGTGAGGGTCCTCCAACTTCGTAAGGCCATAACTCTCAAACTGTGAGGAGTTATGTGACATTACATATACCACCAGAAATGACATGACTTGTACTATCCATATAGAATAATATTGTTTTAAAATATATCATAACTCATATTGTTACCCATCAAACAAACTTGGGTCCATTACCCAAACCTGGGGTGTCCAACTTCTCATGGCCATAACTCTTTAACCGTGATGAGTTATGTGTTGAAATATAACAAGGGATGTCCTCATTCATGTTTTTTTTTTGTTTTGTCATGGGGAGAACATAAAGTCATAATTCCTAGACATGTTTTATTTGTAAAGTGACTTTTTAAATAAAGTGCTTTTATAAAATGAATGTACTTTATAACTTAAAGTGTTTTTAAGTTGTGGGACCCAAAAAGTATTTAATGAGCATTTATTACTTATTTTGTAATTAATGAGGAGCATTAAATATGAGCCCTCAGATTAGAATTATGATAGCCATTAGATTGAGTTGGTTATGTAAGTTAGGGTTTCTTGGGAAAAGAGAAAAGTACATATACATGCTTAGGGATGTGAGAAAGACACACCAGAGAAGACGAGAGGAGAAGTTGAGAGAGGAAAGTGAACATAAAGAAGGGCATGATTCCCAAGAGAGCTAGGGCACAAATCCCAAGGAGGATTTTTCTGTTTTGATTTGCAGTAGTGTTATTTGCTGGGACATGTCGTATTGTATGGATCCGTACAGGCCGTACAACAACATTATTGAGGCACAAAAATCGAGGCAAGCTTGGGCACAGTTTCCAAAGCATCCTTGAAGAATTTTCTGAAGGAGGACGACCATATAGAAGAGAAGGTACAACAACCTATTGTGGCATGAATTTCAAGGTGCCAAATTTCAGCAAATCCATACAACTGTACAGATTGTGGCACGATTTTCAAGACAGATTTGTGGGGGACAATTTTGTGTTGTAAGAGGTATTTCTCTTGGCTAGAAAAGTGTTATTGATGTTGTTATGAACTTTCCTGAAGAAAAATAATAAGATTTCTCTATCTCGTTGGGTTTCCCCACATTGGGGTTTTCCCTGGCAGTTGCCTAAATTTCTGTGAGTTATGGGTTGCTGTCCATTGTGCATTTTCGCTGCATATTTTGCTTAACAATGTGTATTTCTGCTTATAGAAATTTCTGAATGTGGGTATGCATTTCTGAAATTTAAGAAGACAGTTATCTCTAGGTTGCTAAGTGTTTGATGAAATGTGTGAATGAAATATTTTTTATTTTGTCATTAAAAAAAAAATCAACATGGTATCAGAGCTTTGTCTCTAACAATGGGCAGTGTGAAATTTGGGCAAAAGGGTGTGATTGTTTTCCTTGAGTTGTGATAGGGAATATGGATGCAAGCATTATATATGAGGATTGGTTGGATGGAATTTCCAAATACTTGCAGTGGAAGGTTCATTTGTCATCCGTTCTCAAAGAGAACAAGATCTATAACTATTTCAGCTCTATTGTAGCAGCTCCTGCAACAGATCCTGTTGCTTTGGACTTGCATGAGGTCAAGGAAGCTAAAGCTCAAAGGATTATTTTGGATGGGGTGAAGGATCACCTTATCCCACACTTGGCTAAGAAAAAGACTGCCAAGGAAATGTGGGATGCACTTAAAAACGTGTTCGAGGCAAAGAACGAGAACCAAAATATGGCCTTCAAGGCTAAGTTGCATGATACCAAGATGGGTAAGGAGGAGAGTGTCTCTTCTTATCTTACCCGGGTGGCTCAAGTTAAAGATGAGTTGGAAACTATTGGAGAGGTCATTTTAGATTCTGAGTTGGTGAGGATAGCCTTAAATGGATTCACCAAAGATTGGGAAGTATTTGTGAAGTGCATGGTGGGTCGTGAGAATCTACCAGATTAGAGTAGACTGTGTGATGATTTCACTCAGGAGGAGATTTGGGAAAGATCTCAGAGAAGTGATCAGAAGACAAATAGAGTTGATGAGAATGTTGCTCTTGTGGAAAAGAGCAAGAATAAAGGAAGTTTCGCAAGGGACTTGAGTAAAGTCAGATGCTTTTGTTGTAACAAGTTGGGGCACCTTTCCTCTCAATGTCCTGAGAGGAAGAAGAAGAAGAAGGAGTCAGAGGAGCCTGAGACAGCTGCTATAGTAACCATAGAGGACTTTGCTTCAAAGTTTGATAGGGAATTTTCTTTGGTTACCCTAGTTTCCAGTGTCGACAACGGAGGATTCGGAGGTGATGTCAGATGGGTTGTGGATAGTGGAGCCTCTAACCACATGATGGGAATCTGGTGAGTATTCCAAGACTTCATAGAGATTGGTCCTGGCCGATAGGTGGTAAATGAAGGTGGTATGGCGAGAGTTGTACGTGGATTTGGGAATGTTAGATTCCAACTTGAGTTTGGGGGACTCTTGGAGATTGATGGAGTTCTCTTTGTTCCAGGGTTGAGTGTTAAATTACTCTCAGTCTCAGCCTTGAAGGATGTAGGATATTGCGTATTGTTCAAGAGGAACCATGTCTTTATCTACAGAGAGGGAGTGGATCCGATAGAGCTGCAGCTGATCAGTAACCGGGTGGATGGGTTGTATATGTTGAGAGGACAGCCTATGATGTGTGATTTAGTGTCGAGTGAGGAGTGTCAGGAGGATGGTGCCAAGGTATCAATCTTGCATTCCGAGAGAAGAGAGTGAGTCTCTTCTAAGCACTGGTAGAAGGCTCAACCAGGTTAATCGAATCGATGCTCAAGTTGAAGTGAGATCAGGGTTCCGGGAGGTTGCCAGGAGAATATCTTCTAGTTCGAGTTCTGTGCAGGTGTTGTGGATGGCTCCAGGTTCATAGGGATCTTCTACATAACATAGTATGATGGGACCAGATGATGGAGATGGCAACAAGTACATTCCTCGTTAAGAGGGAGTGTTGAAATATAACAAGGGATGTCCTCATTCATGTCTTTTTTGTGTTTTGTCTTAGGGAGGACATAAAGTCATAATTCCTAGACATGTTTTATTTGTAAAGTGACTTTTTAAATAAAGTGCTTTTATAAAGTGAATGTACATTATAACTTAAAGTGTTTTTAAGTTGTGGGACCCAAAAAGTATTTAATGAGCATTTATTACTTATTTTGTAATTAATAAGGAGCATTAAATATGAGCCCTCAGATTAGACTTATGATATCCATTAGATTGGGTTGGTTATGTAAGTTAGGGTTTCTTGGGAAAAGAGAAAAGTACATATATATGCTTAGGGATGTGAGAAAGACACACTGGAGAAAATGAGAGGAGAAGTTGAGAGATTGTTTGAGAGAGGAAAGTGAACATCAAGAAGGGCATGATTCCCAAGAGAGCTAGGGCACAAATACCAAGGAGGATTTTTATGTTTTGATTTGCAACACTGTTATTTGTTGGGATAGGCCATACCATACGGATCTGTACAGGCTGTACAATAACATTCTTGAGGCATGAAAATCGAGGCAATCTTGGGCATGATTTTCAAGGCATCCTTGAAGAATTTTCTGAAGGAGGATGTCCATACAGAAGATAAGGTACAACAACTTGTTGTGGCATGAATTTCAAGGTGCCGAATTTTAGCAAGTCTGTACAACTGTACGGACTATGGCATGATTTTCAAGACAGATTTGTGAGGGATAGTTTTGTGTTGTAAGAGGTATTTCTCTTGGCTGGAAAAATGTTATTGATGTTGTTCTGAACTTTCCTGAAGAAAAATAATAAGATTTCTCTCTCTTGTTGGGTTTCCCCACATTGGGGTTTTCCCTGGTAGTTGCCTAAATTTCTGTGAGTTATGGGTTGCTGTCCATTATGCATTTCCGCTACATATTTTGCTTAACAATGTGTATTTCTTCTTATAGAAATTTCTGAATGTGGGTATGCATTTCTGAAATTTAAGAAGACAGTTATCTCTAGGTTGCTAAGTGTTTGACGAAATGTGTGAATGAAATATTTCTGATTTTTTCATTAAAAAAAAATCAACATTATGTGACGTTCTACATACCACCGGAAATGGCATGACAAGCACTATAAATCTAGGATAGTTTCCCTGACAAATTCAATGTACTTTATCTCATTATTCCACAATCAAGCATGGGTTCTCTTACTCCGCAAAGCGTCTTCTCGTGAGGGATTTCACCATAAGAGGACAAATTTGGAGTTCATCCATCTTTACTTCTTATCAACCATGACAAGACAATAATGAGTCATCTTTACATCAAACAATATTGGTTCCATTACCCAAACCTTTGTGTTGCGGGGATTTCTTCAAGGGTTGACATCAATGACAACCAACCATAATCAAAAATTTATGATTAGTGCCGATATCTTTATGTATGATGCATCTAGTATAATAGCTTAGTGATTAGTAAGGTGAATGAATGTTAGATCTGATCTATCTCTCCCTGATAAGTGATTGAATGTGTTAGATATTTTTGAATACTGTGCTTCTCTGTAATTAGGGTTTGGATCTGTGATGTGAATAAATGTTAAATAATGATGAATGTTAACTGCAAAGTGATTTGTTAGAGTGGTGTGATCACAGATCTCTATCCTAGCTAGGTTGTAGAAATTTGAGTCCTGCAACCACCCCTACCTCTACCTCAAGTGAGACTTCATCTGCTTCGCAGGTGTTGCCAAAAGGGCTAGTAGTTACAATTTTTTTGGTGAACTGTTGAAGTGTTGAACCCTAGGTCTACCCCTGTGCCAACAAAATTAGTGAATTTTCTAGAAACAAAAGCTTTGAGGATGAGTTGTGCTTCGATTGGTTTGGATCCCACCCGTATTCTTGATCTAGTTGGATCCTAACCCTCTCATCCTAATCTTCTCATCCCTTCCTTTTCAATCTATAAATGGAGGCATCTCTCATAGAGAAAGGTTAATATCAATAAAGGGTCAAGAAGAGATAAATGGATGAAATAATATTAAGAAGAATGAATCTTGATTCAACTTGATTTGGGTCAATATAACAAACCTATGGTGTTATAATTCATGGAAGCAAATGTGTGTTTTGGAGCAAGGAACCATTGGGAGGGACTTCACAACATAAAGGATTTGGTTGTAATCTCTTCCTTTTTTATTAATACAACAATATAGTTTCTTTCCCACAAAGGTTATTTATGTTTGATTATCTTTGTTGCAATTCTCCTTGATCATTTGCATAGGTTGTATCAAATTATACTTGTTTCTTTCACCTTTGTTGGCTTGTGTTTCTTGCAAGTTATCATAAATAATCCTCGTGACAAATAAGTTGGAAGATACAACTAGAAAGCACAACCATCGACTACAAGGTATGAATCCTTTGCTAATTTGTAATTTGATTGTATCAACCTAGAGAAAGTTCTGTGTTTTGTCTACTTTTCTCTAGTCTTGGTTTTTGAGTCTAGGAAATCAGTCTGTGTCCACATAGACCGATTTATATAATAACACCAAGGACAACACTCAAGGAGATCACTCTCTAGTACCTAGGTAATCAATTAGTATGGCTAAGGTAATGGTTGATCCTCCTTAGTTAGTTCCCTAATATTTTGGGCCAAGTACTACTATTGGACCTCACATGTATATCAAATAGATATAACACTTGACACTTATGTGTCCTTAGGACCCAATAACCATTTTCATTAAGTTCACCCATGGTGGATCCCTATAAACCACCTCATACCAACACCCTAGACAATATGACCACCTACTTTACTGTCGGTATATTGGACAACTTGGACGCACAATATGCACATCTTAATGACCAGTTTCAACAAATGTAGTAGAACATAAGAATTTGGATCAAAAGTTGGATGAGAAATTAGAGAAGTTTGCACCTATGCTAGCTCGAGGCATACCAAAAGAAGAACCCTAGAATGCAAAAACAATTGAGCCATACTGGGAAGAATATTCTAACTCGATATTATTTAACCATGAACATCCCTCTTCGGGTCCTCACAACCATAAACCAATGGATAATAACATATGGCATCATTTTCCTAAGGTGGAATTGAACAAGTTTGATGGTTTTGACTCATCAGGGTGGGTCATCCAGATGGAACATTAATCCCCCCCCATGTCATTATTGATGAAAAGATGAAGCTTTGGGTGGGGGTCTTGTATCTGGATATGGAATGATGGAAATGGTGGGAATGGCATAAAAATACCTATGTGGGATACATTTCCTAGATTTGGTTTGTTAAATCTATTAATGGTTGTTTTGAGAGAGATATTCACTATTTGGGGAATCTTACCAAGTTACACCAAAAAAGCTCAATCACATACTTTATGGCAACCTTTGAGCACTTAGCCATTTGTACAAAGAACTTAATAGATTATTTCTATAAATAATGTTTCATTAGTGGCCTCATGGAGGCGATTTAAGCACAAATGATAATGAAATATCCCACTACATGGTTGGAAGAATCTCATAGGGATCTAGAAGAAGAGATGGTGATGAAAACACGTACTAAAAAAATCTCCTTCATTCCCTGCACTCGACCTCCCCAGGTTAATTACCCAATAACAACCCCTACTCATCCCTTGAAAATACAAAGGTTGTCTCTAGTGAAAATGGTAGATTTATAAAGACATGAACTCTAATATAATTGTGATAAAAATTAAGCTTCAATTCATATGTGTAAAGAACAAAAAATGTTCCAAATTGATATGACCACTCTAGCCCTGACATAAGAAATAAATACTAAAGAAAAACCAAAGTTATTGATTGAATACAATAATACTCATACTTAAGAAGCTAGCCAACCTCAATTCCCTCAGGAAGAACCCATAATATCCGTGCATGCATTATAAAACATTTCGACTCCCCAAATGTGAAACTTACAGGTTACAACAAGTATTGACAAGTTGTAGTCCTAGTTGGTAGTGGCACTACTCACAATTTCATTCACAAGCGAGTGGTAGAAAAAACCCATTGTTTTTTCCACTTGATGCACAACTTCCAAATCTTGATAGCCAATGGAGGTATGATGAAATGTGGGGGAAGATGTGAAAATTTCAAACTCTATATGGGTTTCTATCAACTCAAAACCTGTAACGATCCCCCTTGACCAACCTGAGGCTGGGGTACACCACTCCAGATAACCACTCATGCTCTGATGCCATTCGGTAACATTCCCAGCCATCAGGCCGGGCCATGCTACTCTATGGAACACTTTCGTTCCCATATTGCGGAATATACAGTAGCATACCCAGTAGTCAACTAAGCAATGCCACCTAAATTTACTCTTTAGACTGGATGCAACTAAAACATATACATACAACACGCTCGTGGAAGATTAACATATAAACATAAACAAACAATTAATTTTTGTAACATACGACTTTTATATTAAAATAACAGTAATTATCGATATGCATCATTTACAGGAAATTACCCATAAGCACTCAAGCAATCATAGTCACATATATGATAAAATCGTAACATGGGCATGTAAATAAAAAAACAACATATCCATATATCATACAATTGGTACTTATCTTAGAAAGATTGTCACCAACTTCTCACAGACCGTCCACGAACCTCCCAGCCATAGACTACACTGTTCATCACTCTCAACAGTGAATCACCCCCGAGCTGGGACTGAACTCCACCTAGGGTAAAGGTATTCCTATATAGGCTAGGGCTCATGGACAATAGGAAAGACTCTGTCTCAGGTGCTCACTCAACTAACAACTTACAAACTCTCATTCCCCACATTCCTATCCCACCCAAGGAAGTGTGCCCCTTCTCTTCTCAGCAGTCCCTCGACTACCCGACTTCCCTTCTAGGGCTTCAACAACAGTTCGAACCGGAAGTCGCAGAGAGTTGTAGTTGTAGTTTAGCACCTATAGAAATCAATCCCCATCAATTCTCTCGCTTAGAGAACTGCTCATAGGCGTGACAACCCACTTCTTTAATCCTGCTCCAAGCTAACCAGGTACACCAACCAAAAAGGATGGGGAAACAGGCTTTGAAAAGGTGAAATGGATGTCTCAAGGATAACATAATGTATGAGTGAAATGGTCATGGATTCATTGACTAGATAACTGACTGTGTTTTGGATTTCCTCTGAACTCTCTGTCAAAAATCATGGTCAGTCTGTTGGTTCCCCCCCCCTTTTCCCTTTGTAAAAAGTATGTGTGAGAAAAAATCCCCCTGAGTTAAGTTTCCCCACAATATGAATGCATTTCCCCAACTTGACACTTGTCATATCAGAAGTTACTTTTGTCCACTTGTCCCCAACTTTAGAACTTAGGATAAACTAATTATCCATACTTTACATTTTAGGAAATATTAATATAATATTCCCTTGACTTTTGGCCCTCCTTTTCCCTAACTGGTGAACTTCAGTCCCCCATTTCTTTTATCGTGGTCAGTTTGTGTGCAATGATGTATTTTATATTAATCATGAGTCATGTACAAAGTAGGTGCATTGGCCCTCAACATCTAGGCGTTCCAGCCTAATACCAAAACATAAGCATTCCGACTTATAATATTGGCTCACCAACCTATAATGCATATTATATACACAAAGGTTCGCTGCCCTTAATATTGCGTGCACTTAGTTACTGCGCGTTGTATCCTCTATCTTTAAGATTGTGCACACCTTAGTTACTGCGCGCAGTATTCAGAAATGTGCACATTACATCCCTTTACTATGCAGTATATGAGGGCACCATGCCATGAAAGGTGTATTACAAAAATGATTTCTAAACAGATCACTAGCTTAAATATACTTGGATTATATTTACATTTGGGTTCGGCCGAGGGATATTACAATCCCCTCCCCTTATTTATGCACTGTCCTCAGTGCATCATGTACCCATATACAACAAAATTCTCAAAATTCTTCAAAAATATGTGGGTATTCTGCCCGCATTTCATCCTCATGCTCCCAAGTAGCGTATTCAGGTTCGTACCAAGTCCATTAGACCTTTACAAGCCCTATGGATTGATTCCAGAGTTTTTTTATTTTTCAATCCAGGATGTGCACCAGATGCACTTGGAAAGTGCCTTCTTGCTCCACCTGAATAATATTCCAATCAATAACATGATTAGCATCAGGTATATATTTCTTTAGCAATGATACATGGAAGACATTATGAACAGACATAGATGTAGACAATGAAATCATATAAGCAACTGGACCAATCCTCTCTAGGATTTCAAATGGTCCACAAAATATGGTTGCTAACTTGGCACAACTTCCTAGCTTCAGGGAGCTCCTGTTAGCTTTCACTTTCAGGAAAACATGATCACCCACTTTGAATTCTCCATGGATTCTATTTTTTTCAGCATAACGTTTCTATCTATCTTGGGCAACTTTCAAATTCTTCTTAATTTTTAACATTTGGTCCAACTCCTTGAGCAATTCTAGCCCGACTACTGTTCTATCAGCTGGATTATCCCATCTTACTGGAGTATTGCACCTTCTTCCATAAAGTTCTTCAAATGGGCTCATTTTCAATGATACCCGATACCCATTGTTATAAGCGAATTCTACCAAGTGTAGGTAGTCTTCCCATTTCGATGGTTTGTCTATCACATACATTCTCAACATATCTTCTATCACCCTGTTCACTCTTTCTATCTGTCCATCAGATTCGGGATGATAATTTGTACAAAAGTTTAGATTTGTTCTAAATCCTTTGAACAATCCTTTCCAGAAACTTGAGGTGAATTTCGGGTCTCTGTTAGACACAATCATTTTAGGAATTCCATGCAATCGTGCCACTTCCTTCATGAAAATATCAACAACATTTTCTTCTTTGTGAGCAGCTTTTAGTGGAATAAAATGGGAAGCTTTTGTGAGCTTGTCCACCACTACCATAATCGAATCATGTAGCTTGCCTGTTCTGGGCAATCCCATAATAAAATCCATTGTCACTACTGCCCACTTCCATTCAAGAATGAGCAAATGTTGCAGCAATCCTACTGGGTACCTATGCTCTATTTTAACTTTCTGGCATTCCATACACCTAGCGATGTATTCTGCAATTTATCTCTTCATACCTAGCCAAAAGTATTGGCTCTTGACCGCTGCTATGGTTTTCTGATATCCAGGGTTCCATGCATAAGGAGAATTATGCATCTCATGCAAAATTATAAATTTCAAGTCCTGAACATTTCGTACAATTTTTTTTTTCTTGTGCAACAGTATTCCATCTACTCCCAACTTATAAATATCCATCTTATGTGGTGTCTTACCTTGCTGTATTTTTGCTATCAATTCTTTGTATTGAAGATCTATATTTGCAGCCTCCATAATTTTTCTTTTAACATCAGTCTGATACATGCTCATGGCTGTAGCACGTAGTTCATTCACCCTCCTGCTGAGTGCATTAGCCACTTTATTTTCTTTCCCTTTGATATGCTTTATATCAAATTTATATTCGATTAGAAATTCTAACCATCTCCTTTGTCTAGCATTTAGATTTGGATGATCAAATAAATATTTCAAACCATTGTGGTCTGTTCTTAACTCAAACCCTTTTCCCGTGACAAAGGGCATGCACTATGGCTACCAACTCCAAATCATGAGTGGCATAGTCTCTTTCATGCTCTTTCAACTTCCTTGATTCATAACATATCACGAATCCATTTTGACTGAGGACTCCACCCATTCCTTCATTATATGCATCCATGCATACAATGAAATCTTCATTTGGGTTTGCAATCCTTAGTATTGGAGCACTTGTCAATAATTGTTTCAAATGTTGGAAACTCCTTTCACAGTCTGACATCCACTAAAAATTCATACCCTTTCTTTGCAAGGATGTGATTGGGTGTGATATCTTCAAGAATCCTCCAATGAATCTCTTGTAGTAGCTTGCAAGGCCCATGAAATATCTGACCTCTATCACATTCTTTGGTGCTGACCATTCTCTAATGGCTTCTACCTTCTCAGGGTCCACTGCTATCCCATCTTTTGAGATGATATGCCCCAAATAATGAATTTGTTTCTGATAAAATGAGCACTTGCTCAATTTGGCATACAACTGATGTTCCCTTAATACTTGCAACACCATCCTCAATTGATGTTCACGCTCTTCCTCTGACTTGGACTATATAAGAATGCCATCCAAAAAGACAATGACAAACTTTTCCAAATACTCTCGGAAAACACCATTCATTAAGCACATGAAAACAACTGGTGCATTTGAAAATCCAAATGGTACCACTGTGAATTCATAATGACCATACCTTGTCTTGAATGTGGTCCTGATAATATATTCTTATTTAATTCTTACTTGATGGTATCCTGATCTGAGATCTATCTTCGAAAATATCCTTTCATCCTTCAATTGATCAAAGAGGTCCGCAATCCTTGGTAGAGGATATTTGTTCTTAACAATCACTTTATTCAATTGTCTGAAATCAATGCACAATCTTAATGTTCCATATTTCTTTTTCAAAAACAAGAATGGGGCACCCCAAGGTGATACACTTGGGCGTATATTCCCCTTCTTTAGAATTTCTTCAAGCTGCATTTGCAACTCCTTCAGTTCTAGTGTACTCATTCTATAAGGAGTCTTTGATACTGACGCTGCTACAGGCATCAAATCCATAGGGAAATCAATGTCTCTCCTTGGGGGTAGTCCTGGTACTTCCTTGAATACATCTTCAAAATCTTTCAAGACTGCATAATTCTCCAAATTTGACACTTCAGGTGTCTCCTCCATATGAGCTGCAATTATTTGACATCCTCTTCCATAAAAAAATTTCATTTGCAATGCTAAAATTTCTCTAACGGTTACTACCCTGGGAATTCCCTGCACTTTCCTTTGGTTCCCTTCTTCATCCAATAAAGTGAATGCTTTGTTATGACAATCCAATAGAGCATGATGTGGGTCCAACCAATCCATCCCAATTAAACAGTCATAGGAACCTAAGGGTAAGATGTTCAAATCTTCCCTGGTATTTAGTCCATTCATGTCTATGAGGCAGGACTTAACCTTCTCATTAATTTTCTTCTGGCTCCTGTAGCCAATTGCACCAACCAGGATTTCTCATTCTTTCTTCTTGGAAATTGCAAACTTTCCACCATCTTAGGGTCTATATAACTATGGATAGCTCCTGAATCAATTAAAATAGCAAGGGTTTGATTGTTTATCATACCTTCCACTTCAATCATGTGAGACTGATACTCTGCTTGCTTGTTGTCTAGGGATGCATAAATCCTTGGCACATTTCTGCACATGTCCTCTACTATCTCAGCTCATTGTACATTGTGAACAACCTTACCTTTTTTGCCTCTATGAGGACAATCTCTGAACCTATGGTCTCAATTAGAACCCCAACATTACATAGGTGGTTGTCTTGGCCCTTGACTCCCTGTGTCAATCACTCTGGTTTCCTTATGCGTTTGCTACCATTGTGGATTATTTTTGAAGAATGGTGGCTTAGATACCTTCTTCCTTTGATCCATATTGAATTTCTTATTGTCTTCCCGATCCTTTTGGAAAGTTGGTCTCACTTTCAACTGGTCATATAATCATTTAGCTCTCCTTATGGTCTCTTCTAATGTCTTGGGATCATCATACTGTATTTTTTCACTGATGAACGATGGAAATCCACTTAAGTACCATTCAATCTTGACTGTCTCATCCTTAATGAAAGAGACATACTTCAACAGTTCCAGAAACCTTCTCTCATATTCATCTATGGTCGTACCTCCAAGCTTGAGTTCAAAGAACTCTTTCATTTTCTTGTCATAGTATCTCTTGGTCAAGTACTTCTTCTCAAAATACTTCTTGAATTCTCTCCAGGTAACACTTTTCTCTACAATGTGTTGTACCTACACAAGTTGATCCCACCACATGGAGGCCTTTCCTTTGAGTTGATAGATAGAGATTCTACCTTCAGCATGAGAAGAATAATTATGCAATTGAAAATACTTCCTCATGCCTAGAAACCATGTTTTAGCATCTTCATCCTTCTTATGCTCACCATCAAATGTAGGAGGTTTGATTTTGTTCATTTCTTCTCACATCTCATCCACCCTAGATCTCTTATACCTTTCGAGATACACTTTGCGCAACAAGGTAGTTTTGTCGAAACCACTTTCTACAAGACGTGGTATTACGTGTCTCAACATGTCAAATCCATCACTCGTGGAGCGAGCGACGGCTAGTTATATCACCTTATTCCATTCGTTCGGTAATTTGAAACTATGTAATGTCAGTTGAACACCACCATGTAACGAAATCAAAGGATAATCATTCGAAATGGATTGGCCGAGCATGGCAACCGAACTCTCTTTGTACATAATCTGTCTGTGCTTCATAAATGGAGTTCTATAATTACCACTCCCCAAGTATGAAGATATCTGCGTATCCATAACCATAGTAATCTTCAAGCTGCTTGACTTTCTGCTCTCTATAAAGACACATTTCGGTATCCCCAACCTGAGATACATGGACAAAGCTAAGTCGAGTGAGACTGGTTATTCGAGCAACATGCTAGGCTTCCCTGCGAATACGGAGGAAAGGGTCCTTGCGCACCTTCTAGAAACTAAGTTCCACATAGAGTTGGTTATAGACTCATGATTGGTAGTTAGGTTGAATCCCACTATAAAGGATTTAATCATCAACAAGCCAACAACTAAGAAGAAAAGGAGTAAGCGACATAAGAAGGAGGAATCTATGGTTAAAGCGATCGAAAGTATTGGAGAAAATCAATCGGTCTGGTTAGACTCTTCTTTAAAGGTGGAGATCGCTAAGTTGAAGTAAGTATTCAACTAATATAAGCATGTCTCAGTGAATTTTGAACAGCCGATAGCAGAGGTAAAGAGTACAAGAGATGATAGGCTTGTTCTTCAATGACCCTTTTTACAACAGGCTAACTGCTGTCATCACCCTTTTGTAATTTTGTGATTAATATGACTATATAAATACAGAAATGGATTTTAGACTGTTTTATTACAATTTTTATTTGGTGATGTTATGACTCTTGTTTTCTTTTATAATAAGTTTTTCTTGTAATCTTATATTTTATTTTCATTTATCTAAATTGGAAGAAATTAAAATTCAGAATTCTTTTTAATTAATGCTTCAATGTGGTTATGTGTTTATTTTTATTTTATTATTATGCAATTTAAAATTAGACTCCTCGCCTTCCAAGTGACTTCACATGCATTAACGTGTCCTGTTCATTTATATTATCACGCATAGAAATATTACAAGGTAAACGCTTATCTATGCACCTAAATCTACTGTGCATTTCTTCTTCGTCGTACCGACTACTTACGCACACTACTCTGGTGTTGTGCGCCAATATCCACTATGCACAGTTTCGATACTGCGCACTAATATTCCACATGTATTTTCATCCTATGCATGCACCATGTCAAGTTTAACATATTCCTTCACGCTCAAATATCTACGCACACTACAGAATACACCATCGCAGAACAACTTATACTCATTCTTATGCGCATACCAAAAAAACTCCTCTGCGTTAAGCAATACTTGTGCACCCCATGTGCACCTTACTATGTGTGTGCTTACCACACAAGGCTATTTCATCACATGCATCTACACATAATAATCTTCCATGTGACGCCACAATTTACCATGCACACTGGCATGCCACTGTTTCCTGCGTGGTGCCAAATTTACCATGCGCGTCAATATGCAAACATTTTCCAAGGAAACTCTATGACTCTAATTCTGTTCACTTCGAAGTTACTTTTCTATGAATATTCACTTCAATTGCACACTTCTGGTCCATCCAAGCTCATTGTTGAACTGAGGCTCTGATACCAAACTATAACGATCCCCCCCGACCAACCTGAGGCTAGGGTACGCCACTCTAGAGAAACCACTAATGCTCTGATGCCAGTTGGTAAAATTCCCATCCATCAGGCTGGGCTATGATACTCTAGGGAAAACTTTCGTTCCCATACTGTGGAACATACAGTAGCATACCCAATAGTCAACTAAGCAATGCCACCTAAATTTACTCTTTAGACTGCATGCAACTAAAACATATACATACAACACACTCGTGGAAGATTAACATCTAAACATAAACAAACAATTAATTTCTGTAACATATGACTTTTATATTAAAATAACAGTAATTACCGATATGCATCATTTACAGGAAATTACCCATAAGCACTTAAGCAATCATAGTCACATATATGATAAAATTGTAACATGGGCATGTAAATAACAAAAAAACATATCCATATATCATACACTTGGTACTTATCTTAGAAATACTGTCACCAACTGCTTACAGACCATCCACAAACCTCCCAGCCATAGACTACACTGTTCATCACTCTCAATAGTGAATCACCCCCGAGCTAGGATTGAACTCCACCCAGGGTAAAGGGATTCCTATCTAGGCTAGGTCTCATGGACAACATGAAAGACTCCATCTTAGTTTCTCACTCAAATAACAACCTACAGCCTCTCATTCCCCACATACCTGTCCCACCCAAGGAAGTGGTCCCCTTCTCTGCTCAACAGTCCCTCGGCTACCCCACTTCCCTTATAGGGCTTCAACAACAGACTGAACCGAAAGTCTCAAAGTGTTGTAGCTGCAGTTTAGCACCTACGAAAATCAATCCCCAGTAATTCTCTCACTTAGAGAACTGCTCACGGGCCTAACAACCCTCTTCTTCAATACTGCTCCAAGCTAACCAGGTACACCAACCAAAAAGGATGGGGAAACCAAATTTGGAAAGGTGAAATGGTTGTCTCAAGAATAAAAAAATGTATGAGTGAAATGGTCATGGAGTCATTGACTGGATAACTGATTGTTAAGGTCCTAACCCACACATAGGTAGATCAATGTATTCAGATGTAATAAAGGTCAATATTAATAAGGCCTTTCAATAAAATAGAATAAGGAGGATGTAAGAAGACCTAATAGAAGCTTCCACTTCTAGAAGGATCTTCCTCTAGATGCTTCTCTTAATAGACATATTTAGTATAAATAAGGGTCAAGGGTATGAAAACCCTAGCTTGGATATTATTGTAACAGAGCACTGCTCGATTGGAGGTTTCCCCCTCGAAGAGGCCTGTGAACATTGCTTTCCGAATCAAAGTGTTATTTCTATTGCTATTGTTATATCATTTCTGTGTATTGTGAAGATTATGTTGGATATCTTACTGTTATTCTTCCATTTCTATCATTTTATTTCTGTTCTACATATTTTATATATCTGGTATCTTGCAAGTGGTATTAGAGCACTTTCCTTGGCAGAAATTGTGGGTATTTGTTTTCAGGGTAGAGACGTATTCCAATGTCTTTAAGCCACAGAGATCTGTCGTTACGCGCATAAACCCTCAGTTGAGGGATTCATACATGTAGGAAATACAAGTGGTTCTTAAGCACACATCTGTTGGCCACCCTTGTAACCCCTGTTGGTACCCCTTCGAATGGTAGTGCATCAAACAACACATGTGTATGGATCGACCTAGATTTCCTAAAGCCCTCTTTAGATAAACCTATCGGCCGCCAGACTGCTATAGTGTCACCAAGAATAGCACTCGGGAAGATAATCTCTAGTACCTGGGTAGTCGGGTAGTACGGTTAAGGGTACGGTCTATCTTCATTAGTTAGTTCCCTGAGATATTGGGCCGAGTACTACTATTTGACCCTGCACGTATATTAGAGAGCTATAGCACAGGGAAAACCCTTGTCTGTAGAACCCTTGAATACCTAACCCTTGGGGAACATAAACAAATTAAACCGACGAGATCTATTGCCGCGCATCTGTGTTTGGTTTGCTAAGTAAATACACATTTCTCTCTGGTTTAGAATTTGGGGATTTCAACACTGCAACATTCTTCAAAACAAACTATAACCCCGCAGCTGTATAAAAAAAAAAAAAGTCTGGAATTTTTTTCACCATTATTTGAGACCTATTCCATTAGAGTCATTTCTTATCCCTTATCACATTCCTCCATATAATTTTTCTGCAAAACATTTTGACCCTGCCCACTCCATTTTCAGTTCACCCATCCTCATGGCCCATACCCGTAGCCAAGAACTAGAGTCTTGCTTCAACAACTTGCAATCTGGTTTCCTCGAGACCCAACAAGAAGTGCAACAACTCAATGCTACTATTTCCTCTCGTGATGTATCCATGAATGCCTTCGTAAATGTAGTCGTGCAGTCCGCAATGGCGGAAGTCAAACATGAACTGACCACCTAGCTTGAATCTGTCTTTGCATCACTCTGCACCAAACTAAAGATCCCTACCGATGACTCTTTTCCTGATGCACATAAAAATACTGAAGGTGAAACTTCTTCCCATTCCTTTAAACCCCATCACTTTCAACGGGACATATGCCTTCCACAGGTAGATGTAACCAAATTTTATGGCTCGGACCCCACTAGTTGGGTCACCCAAATGGAACATTATTTCTCTCTCTACAACATTACAGATGACTTGGCCAAACTCCGGTATGGTGTTCTCCATCTAGATCAAGAATGCTTGCAATGGTGGCAATGGAGAAAAACTTCCCGTCAAGGGTACATTGCTTGGACCCAATTTGTGGTGGAGCTTTATGAACGCTTTGACACTGACACCAACCATTTGGGCCATTTGAAAAAATTGAAGCAATCAGGCACAGTAGAAGACTTCATAGCTGCATTTGAGCGACTGGCTTTCCGAACAGAAGGCATGACTGATGCTTTCTTTCGAGAATGTTTTATCAATGGCCTCAAGGAGGAGATTCGGGCCCATGTCCTCATGGCTCGAACTATGACTTGGGTGGAGGCTACTAAAAAAGATAAAGAAGCACAACAAATTGTTTCCTCTCAAAACCGTAAGCCTTCCTTTATCCCTCGCCCTAAACCAGTAAACCCCACTACTCCCTCTGCCCCATTAAAGATTCAAAAATTGACCAGGGATGAAATGGACGAACAACAACTCAAAGGCCTCTGTTATAATTGTGATGAAAAATATTTCCCAGGCCACACATGTAAGGAACAAACGATTTTTATGGCCATCTCTGAGGATGTTGCGGAAGAGGATGATGACACTCCCTTTGTGCCCGAGTCACCAGAAGTCACTGACATAATCCCTCCCTCCGACCCTCCCGAAGTGGAACCAATCATTTCCCTCAATGCTCTCATTGGCTTCTCAGCCCCCAAACCCTCAAGTTAATTGGTTACATCAAGCACCGAAAGGTCATCATTCTGGTTGATAGTGGAAACACCCATAATTTTATTCATCATCGCATTGCCCAAGACACCCATTGCTACATCCATGTTGTCAACAATTTCCAAATCATGATTGCCAATGGTGGTTCTATGAAATGTGGTGGGCGCTGTGAAAATGTGCGTCTCCAAATCGATGAATACCACCTAAAATCCCATATGTTTTCTATTGAGATGGGTGGTTGCGATATTGTGTTGGGTGTCGATTGACTGAGAACTTTGGGTCCCATTCTCATGGATTTTTAGAAATTAACCATGCAATTCAACCAAGGAGGCCACAAATATAAATTCCAAGGCATCACTGCTAGTTCACCTGAGATCATTGGTTCTCATCGCATGGAAAAACTACTCAAAAAAGGTCATTTTGGTGTCATTGCTCAAATCCACACCATACAAGCCATAGAGACACCCCCAATACCCCAAGACCTCCAAGCCCTCCTTTCTAAACATCAAACAGTCTTTTCCACTCCCCAAGGACTCCCTCCTTCCTGAGGTGTTCATGATCATTCCATTCCCCTTGTCAAATGTTCTTTTTTCTGGGATAGTATGAAATAGGACATCTGTAAGTTTGTGGCTAAATGTGAGGTGTGTCAATGAAACAAGGGAGAAATAGTCAAATCTCCAGGCACCCTCCAACCACTTTCGATTCCCCTGCTATTTGGAAGGATATCTCTATGGAATTTATTACAGGCTTACCCAAATCGGGGAATAAATCAGTCATAATGGTGGTGGTGGATCACCTTTCCAAGTATGCTAATTTTTGCGCTCTTCACCACCCATTTACTGCATCCACGGTGGCTCAAATTTTCATGGATCAGGTCTTCAAGCTTCATGGCATGCCAAACTCTATTATTTCTGATCGAGACCAAACTTTCACAAGAAATTTTTGGCAAGAATTGTTTAAGCTACAAGGCACACAATTGAATCTCAGCTCAGCTTATCATCCCTAGACAGATGGTCAAACGGAAGTTGTCAACAAGTGTTTGGAAACATATCTGAGGTGATTTTCCTCTAAAAAACAACACCAGTGTGCTCAATGGTTACCCCTTAGTGAATGGTGGTACAACACTACATACCATACAACCACTCGCATGACTCCTTTTGAAGTAGTATATGGACAGAAGCCACCTTCAGTTCTCTCATACTTACCGGGTACCTTGAAGGTCCAGGCGGTTTACCAAACACTTACAGTTCGAGAGGATATCCTTCGTACCCTTAAAGAGAACTTGGTCAAGGCCCAAAATAGAATGAAGCAGCAAGCAGATCAAGGTCGCTTCGAACGTCAATTTGTAGAAGGGGATCAGGTGTTTCTGCGACTGCAACCATATAAGAAAACTTCCCTCAAGGCCGAGCAGTGTTAGAAGCTAGCACCTAAATTTTATGGCCCTTACACAGTTCTCAAGCATGTGGGTCAAGTTGCATAGAAGTTATCTCTTCCCAGTCAGTTGAAGCTACATCTTGTTTTTCGTGTTTCATGCTTGAAGAAGGTGATTGGAACTAGGTGCCAAATTCAAACCAACCTTCCAGAGTTAGCTGAAGAAGGATCCATTTGGCTACAACCAGAAGCCATTTTGGACCAGTGTGAGCATCGCCTGCATCAGAGAACCATCAAGGAAGTGCTAGTACAGTGGAAAGATATGACTCCAACAGATGCCACTTGGGAACCAACTACCATTTTGCAGCAGTTTCCACATCTCAAGCCTTGAGGACAAGGTTGTTTTTAAGGGGGCGGACATGTTAAGGTCCTAACCCACACATAGGTATATCAATGTATTCAGATGTAATAAAGGTCAATATTAATAAGGCCTTTCAATAAAATAGAATAAGGCAGATGTAAGAAGACCTAATAGAAGCTTTCGCTTCTAGAAGGATATTCCTCTAGATGCTTATCTTAATAGACATATTTAGTATAAATAAGGGTCGAGGGTATGAAAACCCTAGATTGGATATTATTGTAACATAACGCTTTTCAATTGGAGGTTTCCCCCTCAAAGAGGCCTATGAACATTGCTTTCCGAATCAAAGTGTTATTTCTATTGCTATTGTTATATCATTTCTGTGTATTGTGAAGATTATGCTGGATATCTTACTGTTATTCTGCCATTTCTAGCATTTTATTTTTGTTCTGCATATTTTATATATCTGGTATCTTGCATTGACTATGTTTTGGATTTCCTCTGAACTCTTTTTCAAAAATCATGGTC
>ML784532.1:168987-191369 GCA_009831015.1 Picea engelmannii
TCCATCAAATGGTGGAATCCCATTTGGAATTTTGTCTTCCATTTCTTCTTAGGATCTTCCTTCCAGTGGTTAAACTGTATTGAAGGTAACCCACTCTGATACCAATTGTTGATATTGAGAGGGGGGTGAATCAATATCAAGTAAAATTTAAAAACTTTTTCAACTTATACTTAAACCATTCAACTATATCCAATGAGAAATGAACAATAGTGTAAGAGTTACACCAATACACCACAATACACCATGCACAATATATGAGAAGTAATCAATAGTTATTGTTCAAGGGAAGTAATGACTTCCAAAGGTAGCTACAACTTCCAAATGTAAAGGGAGGGATAAACCTCCAAGAGAAAGATACAATCCTCCAATATCAAGAGATATTTGAACTCTCCATCCTTGCCCCTTCCTTCCACCCAAGAATATATGAGAGATAATAAAACTTTACATTAAATCATCACCATCAACCAATCATCACATAGAACCTGATAATGCTTCCTGAGAGTTCTTCAATTTCTGGAATTCTTCAATTCTTGGAGTAATATGATCTTGTATATAATATTACTCAATTTATTCTCTAAAAATACTCCAAGTTTCACTCCTTGAATCCTCCCCAAAAAGAAGTTATAGAAAGAATGGTAGACTTTATTCAATTCTGGTCTATTTAGGAGACCTAACTTGTACAGAATGCCCCACGCTGAATATTTAACATCCGATTCAGAAACTTGCACACAAGAAACAAAAGTTTGTACTATTTTCAATGAAATTTGTCCCACATCATTTGGATTCTCTATGAAGAGGTTATGGCTGTTCTACCCGGAACACATGTTTATTGACTAGCTTCAGGACTAGTCACAAACCCTATCTTCCACAAAGTGTATCTCCATAATTATAGCGAATCAAGAGATGAAATTTTTACCAGAGATACCTTGAAATGTCTTATCAATACCATATATATTTCACCATCTGAATCATTCTAGAAAAAAAGTTATAGAAAAAATGGTAGGATGACCTAAAAATAACATACCTTAGAACACATCACCAGAAGACTTGATCCTCCCTTGAAATCTGGCCTTGTTTACTTATTCTTTCCTATGAAATTAGACTTGTATCAAATAAATTTATAATGATGTTTATTTATACCATTTATGTCACTTCCTTTTAACATTAGGGCCGACCTGACACTTTCTTATTTTATAATTCTTTTCTTTAATTATCTTCAGGGCCTACATGTACTTCCTTCTTCAATTCACTTTGTCATATTCAAAAACTCATTTCTCCTCAACCATGAGGATCCACATGACGTGACACATACCACTGGAGACAACATGATGTATACTATCCATACATGGGTGTTGTATCTACATGTGCATTTTCCTTCATGTCCAAATACCTTCATCAATCTTGTGGTCCAAAACCCATGACTAGGGTTGACATCAATGACAACAACCAATCTTCCAACACACACTTAGTTACTATGCCCTGTATTCTCTGTCTTTAAGATTGCACGCACCTTATTTACTATGTGTGGTATTCATAAATGTGCACATTACATCCCTTTACTGTGAATTATATGCGCGCACCATGCCATGAAATGTGTATTACAAAAATGATGTCTAAACAGCTCACTAGCTTAAATATACTTGGATTATATTTACATTTGGGTTCGACTGAGGGATATTACAAAACCCATCTATTTTCCATCAATATGGGTGGTTGTGATATAGTATTGGTGTCATAATGGCTATGCACTTTGGGACATACGACCATGGATTTCAAGGAACTACATATGAGTTTCAATAAATAAGGTCATGTACACACCCTTCAATGGATTCAGTTAAACCCTCCTCAAATAGTCAATTCTCACTATTTGGAGAAGTTATTAAATAAATGCCACTCTCACATTATCACTCGATTTAATGTCATATAGGTTATGAACATTTTGAGACAAGAAATCCACCTAAATTTGCAGTTTTTCCTCGACAAACATCATCAGGTATTTGATACACCAAAGGGTTTACCCCTTTTTTGTGGAAAGCATGACCATGGTATTCTCCTGATTGTAGGAAGTCAACCACCAAATGTACCTCCTTATCGACACTGTTTTGCATAAAATGATGAAACATAAAATAACATTCAAGAATTGTGGGAGGCATGGATCATACATCCCAATACAATCCCTTACTCATCACTAGTAGTCATGGTGTTAAAGAAGGAATAAACTTGGTGCATGTGTCATGATTTATCTCTGAATAAGTTAACGATCAAGGATTTTTTTCCTATCCCACTTATTGATGATATCCTATATGAAATTCATGGAACTAATTTTTTCCGTAAGCTTGATTTGCGTTCATGATACCATCAAATCAGGATGAAAGAGACAAACATCCCAAAGACAACCTTTAGGACACATGAAGGTCATTATGAGTTTCTAGTGTTGCCTTTCAGTCTTTATAATTCTCCATCCACTTTCTAGAGCCTCATGAATAATATTTTCAAACCCTTCCTACGCAATTTTTTATTGATATTCTTTGAAGAATATCTTGGTCTAAAGTAAAACATGGGAATCACACATATAACATGTCAATAAGTCCTTGCAACTCTTGGGGGACAACAAATTATTCTTGAATCACTCCAAATGTGCTTTTGGGGCTGTTGAGGTTGAATATTTGGGTCACATTGTAAGTCAGGATGGAGTATGAGTCGATCCCAATAAGGTGGCAACCATGCAAGATTTTTCTCATCCTATAACACTGAAGAGCTTGTGAGGATTCTTAGGACTTATAGGCTGCTACAAGAAATTTGTGAAAAATTGTGGAAAACTTGCAACTCCCCTAACTTCACTCCTTAAAAAGAATATCTTTGTCTAGAGAGAGATTGTTGTAGGAAAATATCCCTATGGACAGGTAGATTCCCTCTTGAGAGATAAAATCTTAACTCTAAGACAAAAGGTGCTTAACATGGACACTGACTTCCTTTTAGATATAATCAAGCTGATGAACAAAAGAGAAGGAGGAAAGCATGTACCTTATGAACGTCGTTTTTCCCTACAAGGTCCAGGATTTGCTTCGATCTTGAGCTCCTTGGTAGATCCTGCAAGACAAACAAAAGTACAAACAACTTCCTACTCTATTGAGATTAGCTAAAACATAGATCCATCTACCGTAGACAAACTTATATGGAACAAGTACAATCTTGAAAGAAACATGCCAAGCATTGATTATGTTGATGAGAACAAAGTGTTACTTATAGCCATAGATGTAGTGCAGTAGTTTCACCAAGCTCTCCTTGTCCAAACCCTTGCTTAAACAGTCCACACACAGAATGTTGATGCTCCAAATGACATACCACTCATGAGATCATAAGTTTGGTATAATTCTCAATCTCCATTCCCCCTCCTCCATGGAAATCCCTCATTATATAAGATTTGGAGACTTAACCACCATGGAGAGAATCTCTCATCAGATCCACTAAGAAAGGGATCTCTAAGATATTTAGGGAGAAAATATATCTTAAGGATTTTGGGGAGGAAATATCTCTCAAGGATTTTAAGGAGGAAATATTTCAACCACCCATGAGATCCTCCACCTTCCCTAAAAAATAGGAAACCAAATTTGAGGTGGATTCTCATGCTTAATTACTTTCTTTTTCATGAATATTAATAATAATTCATGTGCACTTGATTCTCACACTTAATCCATTTCTTTTCCATGAATATTAATAATAATTCATGAGTACTTGGTATTTCTGCCTTCATGTAATATATCCCTCCTCCACATTGACTAGGGATTGTGAAATAGGTTATTCCATGGTGTCAAGGTGTATATGACACTTGTACGACACTTAGAGCGAGGTACCTAGGTGTGCAAATTTCATGTGTAACAAAATTCCCCCTAAAGTGTGAGGTCAAAAGAGAGAATGATGGTCGAAACACTTTACAAATCTTTAAAACAATGGTATGGACACATAGAACTTGATAGAAGCTGCACACAAACATCCAACAAATATTATGACATGTTTCAAACCTAAGGGAGGCATACCTATGCTTGGGTGATAAAGACTTGCAATATATGGCCGCCATAAAATACAGCGCATAGCCATAATTATATTGATAAAAGGTATAGCCGCAGAGGATATAGTGTGGATCTATACTCCTATGACCTGAACTGATCGTAGCCATGAAGAATACACAATGGATCTATGAGATGACAAGACATAGCCACTACCAATACAAAGTGGATCTATGTGGTAGTTGTTATCACTGAAATTTCATCCGCACATGGCGACAAGAACTCAGCATCGTCAAATAGTAATGAAGTCATTCATGGCACTAAATTAATTTCACAGCATTCCAAAAAGGTAAAAAACTATACAAAGTAACCAAAAATTGAAGGGTGCTTTACAGAAGCTGGGTGCGTGCGCACATGCGCGGAACATGAACGTACCATGCGCGCATACGCGCACGATGCGTGGATGTTGGCGCAAAAACCCACGCACCTGCTAAACGACGCATTTATTGAATTGGTCAGCCTCCCAACCACTTATGGATCAGCTCCCAAGCCGATTTGACCCTCAAATTTGAGTTGAATCCGCATGGTAGGCTGGTCAAAGACCTAATGAATCCCTAATGAGCCCCTTTTCACACTTCAAAGGAGTTACATAATCACCCAATGCAATGCTATAAAAAGCCATGAAGAAACATCATTTTCTCAAGGAATTTCATGTAATGTTATGCTGCCTAGATTGTTTTAAGGACTCACTCCTTGACAATAACACATTGGCACCATTTCATTGAGCTATCCACCTCTCCATTGAGTGGATGTGCTAGGATTTCTTTCACCATCATTTTCATTTTCTTATTGTAAGGAGAGAAAGTTTGTGAGGGCCCAAAAGCCTTCCTTTGGAGGAAGAAGGGACTCATAGTCCCCTTTCTTTCATCAATTGATCAGCCTAAAAACATTGGTGATATTGGTCTTTTTATGTTTGTTATTTCTTTATCCATATGCTTATGATTTTAGTTTGTATTAGTTTAATTCTTGCTTATAGTTTTGTTGTTCTTTCTCTAACTCTTTCCTCTATAGCTGTCATGCTCAGCAAGACCCAACTGGGCATGTAAGAACCCTTGATTTTCTCACCAAGGTGACAAAGAGGCTGCAAACATATTGGCGACCATACTGGGGAGAAGGTATCAATTCCTCCCTCATTTGGGTTTATTTTTCTTTCCTTTTAGTTTGTTTAACTTGCAGGTGCACAAACCGGCCTCTGCCGACCTGCTAACCAGTCAATTCACAGGAGAATTGAGAGAAATACATTCGGATTTTCTTTCTTGGTTGTTTGTCACAGGTGCGCAGGTATTCCACCACATAGACGTGCATCGTACGTGCATGCGCTTTCGTAACAGCCTTTCTCTGTGCACATGCGCTTTTGGTTTCAACTCTGCTCGCGTGCCTGCGCTCTGTGCGCCTCTGTTTACACTGGGGGCCGCGCATTTGATTAAAATTTCTCATTGTAAGTTGTTGGGATGTGGGGAAGGTCTTTTTCCTTCTTAAGGATGATGTTATGCATGCTCTAAATACTGCACCACACTTAGTCCCCTCACCATATAAAGGGGTTAGTCTAACATACATAGGCACTTAGGAGGATAAAAATCAATTTCCTTTCTTTGCTTTTAGCCATGTGGATGGCTTGTTTTGACTAATAATATAAGTTGGACAATCATACTTAATCACATATAACTCACATTTGGGACTAGAAGTTGAAGTAACAATTGTTGAGTATGCTCTTCTCTTGCACGTTCAAGCAATCTTGAGAATCAGAAAGAGGTTGTAAAACAATTTCATCTCCCTTAAACAAAATTTCAAAACCTTTAGGAGAGGAAAAAGGCCCTTTTGGGACCCCTCTTAGTTTCATTTTTCAAACATATCTTAAATTTGTAACGGGCCCATACATGCCCACATGTCACAAAGATAGGATAATGTTTAAAATTTCTCTTTCTTAGATCAAAACACTAGGAGAGATTAAAGGTTTGTAATGGGCCCATACATGCTCACATGTTCAATCTAGGATAGTTTCATGCTTTTTCTAGATTACCTCACACATAGGGAGTTAAAGGATAGTAACAGACCCACATGTCCACATGCTATCTTTCTAGGGATTTTGAATTCCGCAAGGCTATACCAATGACATCTAGCTAATTAGGTAATCAAACTCTTGTAAGGACCAAGCGAAGTCCACATGAAGCAAGGTGACATCTAAATTAACTAAAACTTGGCACACTTTCACTCACACACAAAAGTCACTCATCACTCACATAGCTTCTTCTCGAAACGTGGAGGTCTAAGTAAGTTTCCTCCAAAGGGATTCCGAAAATACCCCATCTTTTCTTGACAGGACTATCCACTCCCACTTTTAATCAAACGAGGTTGGTTCTCACCCCCAGCCTCACAAAACAACATCATCTAAAATCTTTCTAAAAACTCACTAAGTTTTCCTCCACAGGAGGTGCCAAAAGAAATTTTTTAGTCTAGGTAGGATTTCGAGGATAGGCATCCAAATAACTCCCCGTTATCTGGTTCTCGCATTTTCAAAACATAGAGGTTGTCAAATAGGGAACTTCAAATCCTCCAAGTCAAGTGTTCCAATCACCATAAGGTAGGGAGATACCCATGAAGGGTTGAAGGCAAAGGTCCGATTGTTATGTGTGTCCCCCCTTGAGGCACCCACCTCTTGGACGGGATCCAGCCAATGACCCATTTCTTAGGCCGAAAATCTAAATGTCGCACTTTGACCGAGGTACCTAGTGACCAACTGTAGGACATCTACCCAGCTGGAAATTGTGGGCTGCAATTGCACCTTGATTGGATTTTGTGTGGCTATTGGGAAGTATCACCAGCTCTTTCGGGATATGCCCCCTCTACCCCTCATTATAACCAATTATTTCATCCTTCACTAGTGTCTCTTCCGGTGACTTCAGACCCCCGTGTTGAGTACTATTGGAAGGTCCAGTGCTATTTGAGAGGAAGGACATTACGTCTTCTAGGACACAAGTATTTTCTTTCTTTTTTTTCCCCACGCGGACAAAACCCTCTTACCCACATATATGATTCTTTCTCATTTATGTATGATGCACATCTGATTACAGTTTGATTTGGATATATATATTGTGTAAAACAGTCACATCAAAGGCTCTGGTTTCTATATTTCTCTCACCACGTTTTGCACACATTTCACACAACTAGTCTGACATCATAGGGGAACCACAGAACCCCCGTCATTCACGACGCTTGCTCAACCTCCCTCCTATATTAGGGGGAGTATCTGGTTTTACCCGCTCATCGTTACCTCCTTCACACACTCCGGTGAGTGCTACCATCTTAGGATCAACTTTGCTTGGTTCTACATTACTTGGGTCAACTTCCCAAGGTCATCCGTTCACTCGCTCCCCTTTACACGGGAGTAGAGGACCCACTTCCTCTCAAGGAGGGAGCACCAACCCACCTAGTCCCCATAAAGGGTCAGGTTCAAAACACACCGTGGCCAGAGCTAACCCTCCCACCCCTCTACAGATGCCATATTTGACCTCTCTCAACATACCGGATCTCACCAAACTCACCAATGATCCTATATTGCATGACGCCACATGGCCTGCAATGCCAACAAAACTTCCTTCAGACATACCAAATTTTGAAGGAAAGGAAGGGGATGACCCTGCCAACCATGTCATGAACTTTCATCTATGGTTTTCTTCCAACAACATCATGGATGATTCCATTAGACTGTGATTATTTCAATGCACACTTACTGGCCCATCAGCCAAATGGTATGTCGAAGAGAAATCAGGGTCACATGCGACCTTCAAGTCATTGGCCAAAGAATTTTTGACCTTCTTCCAATTATCCATCCGCCATGACAACGGACTAGAACTACTTTCTAACTTCAAACAAACCTTAGCCACCCACATCGCTGACCACATTCATGAGTGGCGTAGGCGACGTAGTTTGTGTAAAGAAAAAACTACCAAGCAACAGTGTCTTGACTGGTTTCTTAGATCACTTGTCTCTCTCCTTGGAAAAGATGTAGCTTCCACCTTCCCTCAATCAGAAGAGGAATCCATCAGTAAGGCCCAATAGTATGACCTCATCTATGCATAGTCAGGGTACTTATACACAGTACTCCCTGATCTTCCAAAACCGGTAGAAATTCTTCTGCAGACGCGTAATCGTCAGTATCATACTCCAGTTGAGTCTAATCCTATCTCTCCAGAGATAAACCCTACACCGACAGGACCCCCGTTGGTGATCCCTCACCCTTCTGCCGAACCACCACTTCGCATCCCTCGCATCCCCTTGCGTAGGAATGTCCACAAACCACAGGCCAGGGCCACTCATAACTATAGCTTAGTAGATGACTTAGCACAATTCCCGGCTTCCATGTCAATCTTGGAAGTCCTCCAAACTTTTCCTACACAATGGAAGTCTCTACTTTCCGCCTTGGGGGCAGTCAACCCTACAGATACTCGACTCATCACCTTTGATATTGACCATAGCGAACCTTGTCTTCCCGCCCTAGTTGCTATTCAAATACCAGTAAAAATACGGAACATCACCGTTCATCGGTGTATCATCGATGAAGGTGCATCTACATGCATCATGTCCAAAACAGTATGGAAGAAACTTGGTTCCCCGGAAATCATACCCTTCGCCATAACCTTACGAGCTTATGACGGATGACCATCATCTCCTGAAGGGATCTTCCAAAATGTCCCCGTGGAACTCGGGGGAAAAACTATTCTCATTGACATCGAAGTTATCGACGCTCCGCTTGATTACAATATCTTGTTCGGACGTAGCTACATGTATGCTATGAAGGCAGTGGCATATTTCATCTTTCGGAAAATCATGTTCCCCCACAACGGGAATATTGTGACTATCGACCAAGTCTCACATTATGAGCCTAACCCATCTGCCAATCTTGATAACATTCTTCCTCTCATCCACGCCAACCATGACACATACCCACTCGTAGAGATGGGTCCTGGGATTTTCAAAGATCCATCCTTATTAGGGACATACCATGGAGCAGCACCACTCCTTCCCCCTAATCAAGTATGTGTCATCTCATCTAACGGAACTCACACGGAGGATGCTCGTCCTCCTCAGGAGGCTTCAGTCATTCCTGACATCTCAATAGTCGTAGAACCACTCACACAGGAGCCTCGTGCGCACTCATCGACCCCTACGGTCCACGAATCCACATCCCCTCATGGGCATAGTCCCATTTGGGAGACAGTTCCCCAACCCCTCACTCAAATTCCCTTCTTTTACCCTCCACCCAGTATCGAAACTTTCCAGGTAGCCGCAACACTCACACTACCTAATATGGTGTTATCAATCCCAGTGTGGTATTTACATCCACCTCAGATGGTCCCTCACCCATCCCTTCCTCCACATGAAGGCCTCCCCATGAGGATTCCCGTCCTTACCCCCACTAACCCCATACTCCCTAACCCCCCTGCTACAGCTGGGGGTAGGAGAAAGAAGAAGGAGCCCACTGCTCCACTTCCTCCCCGCATCCCACCACCTTGCGCACTCTGTGAGAAAGAGGGTCACCAAACCAACAACTGCCCATCACTACTGGAATTACAGAATTTGATTCCCCTCAATCAAACTCCCACAACACCCGTCACTACTGTTAGTCCCACTACTACCACCCAACCTTCTAGTAGTAAAGGGTTGAGGACCAAATATGCTTGCGCTATCTGTTCAGAGTACGACCATTATACCCATCATTTCCCAGCACTGCCACGCTTCCGGCAGACATTAGATTTTGTACACCAAAACCTCCAGAACAACCCACGCCCTGCTACGTCCTCTTCAAATATCACTGACATCCGCTATGTTACCACTTCAGTCAATGAATGTCTGAGATTCCCTTGTTCTCTCTGCGATTCGTTGGCTCATTTTACATACCAGTGTCCTATGATCCTGGAATATAGGCAACGTCAATTGGCTCTGCGTCACCAACCCGCAGAGGTGATAATTGACATTACCTCGCCACTAGAGGATCTTCATGTCATTTCTCCCGAACCCGAGGCACTCCCAATGCCTCCACGGTTCTTAAATAACGTCTCTGAGGATTTACCCCGCAACCCCCCCAAATCTCCTGCTCATTCCCCTGTGGACACTATCCACCCAACCACTACGGGTACCCCTCAGTACTTCAATATATGGTTTATGTCAAGTGAACCATCACCATCTCCTAGCATTGCTCCCCCTGCTTCTCCATTAGGGGGAAACCACACTGTCACTGAGATCACTCCTCACGATTCCTTATATTCCCATCCTTTCTAATGCGATGAGGAAATACTCGAAGAGCTACAATGCCTAGATTCTCCCTGGGACGCACTACATCATCGTGCACTCTTCCTTCCACAGGAAGCCCTCATGCCTCCTAACCAAAACCCCATTTATGCGGTCGAAACCAAAGATTTTATCCCATCAGGGCCTATCGATTGGTTCAACAATCCCATTCCTGCCCCCGACGCTTTTGAAGAAGGTAATATGGCCAACATTTCCCCCACCATCAAAATCGACATTTCCCTTAAAAATGACATCGTCGAAGAAATCATCATTGGAGCTGCTTGCACTCCTCCGGAAATCACCGCATATAAATCCCTCTTCCAAGAATATAGGGATATTTTCGCCTGGTCATACACATAAATTCTTGTCCTTGACCCATCTATTGTCGAGCATCGCATCGACACCTGGCCTGACATCACACGAATTCGCCAGAAACAGCGACCGCTACACCCATCCAAGGTCGTGGCTATCAAAGCCGAAATTGACAAATTATGTACGGTCAGGTTTATTTACCCCATTGCTTACAATTCATGGGTTTCCAACCCTGTACCCGTCGACAAAAAACAGGGTACTATCCGCGTTTGCACAGACTTTCGCGATCTCAATAACGCATGTCCAAAAGACAATTTTCCAACGCCTTTCATCGATCAAATTATCGATGATTGCGCCGGTCACGAAGCTCTCTCCTTTATGGACGGATTCTCTAGCTATAACCAAATTCAAATTCACCCAGACGATCAATATAAAACCACATTCATTACCCCATGGGGTACTTTTGCATATCGTGTCATGCCTTTCGGCTTAAAAAATGTCGGTGCAACTTTCCAGCGGATGATGACATACATCTTTCACGATCTAGCTGAAATCATCCTCGCCTACTTGGACGATCTCACAGCTCGATCTAAGAAACACACCCAACATCTCGATGATTTACGAATCATCTTTCAACGGTGTCGCCAGTACAACATCCGCTTGAATCCTCTCAAGTGCGTGTTCTGCGTCACCGCAGGGTGCCTCCTCGGTTTTATCGTTTCCCAAAGCGGTATTACTGTGGACCCCCTCAAAGTCAAATCTATCACCGAAATTCCACCTCCTTGGAATTTACGGCAACTTCAGAGTCTTCAAGGCAAAGCTAACTTTCTTCGGTGCTTTGTCCCAGATTACACCATCCGCGCACATGGTTTCCTTCGCTTACTACGTCACGACATCCCGTTTCACTGGGACGACTATGCCCAACAATCATTTGATGATCTTAAAACAGTGCTTTCAAATGCACCTTTGATTAGTGCACCTGACTACAATCGTGACTACATCCTCTACGTATCAACATCAGCTGTATTAGTAGCCGGTGTCCTCGTCCAACTCGGAGATGACAATCGTGAACACGTCATTTACTACTTTAGTAAGAACCTCTCAAGGCCACCCTTGAAGTATAAACATGAAGAGAAACTTGCTCTTGCAGTTGTCTTCGCAGTCCAGAAACTGCGCCATTACATTCTGCTTTGCACCACAAAGGTCGTCGCAGATTCCAATCCTATGCAATACTTGCTCAGCCGTCGCCAAGTTAATGGTAAATTCACTCGTTGGATCGTTATCCTTCAGGAGTACAACCTCGAGTTCTCAACACCTAAGAGTAAGAAGGCCCTTGTTCTCCCCGAGCTTGTCACGACCCTCCCCTCTGACACCACCAGTGCCCCCGTCAACACCGACTTTCCTGACAAACATCTCTTTTACATCACTTCCGATGACCCTTGGTATGGCGACCTTCTCTTCTACCTACGAACTCAAAATTTCAGTCACCATCTATCATGAGATGATCGTCGGCGTATTCGCCATCAGGCCCCCCGCTATCTCCTCATTGGAGACATCCTATATCGGTGGGGCGTCGACACCATTCTTCGTCGTTGCCTGACTATTGATGAGGCCGACAGAGTCTTAAATGACTGCCACAACGACGCATGTGGGGGCCATCTTTTGGGTATATCCACAGATCAAAACATTATCCGATCCAGTTACTTTTGGCCTACCTTGTTTCATGATTGCATTCATGCCGTGAAACGATGTGAGCAATGTCAGCTCTACGCCAACAAATCCCAAGCTCCCCCCACTCTTCTTCACCCTGTCATTACTGTGGGCCCTTTTTGTAAATGGGGCATCGACTTTATGACTTGTAATCCCCCCTCTAGCAATGGTCACAAATACATTGTTGTCACCGTTGATTACTTCACCAAATGGGCCGAAGCTATGCCCACTTTCAACAACACCGCTGACACTGCAGCGCGTTTTTTCTTTAATCACGTCATATCCCGTTTTGGAGTACCACTCCAACTTGTTTCCGATCATGGGAAACACTTCGAGAATGAGATCTTCGTCGAACTCTCATCTCGGTTAGGCTTCTCTCATGAGTTTGCCTCACCATATTACCCTTAGTCAAATGGACAGGTCGAGGCAGTGAACAAAGTCCTCAAGACCATGTTACAGCGCACGGTTAATAAACATAAAACCAATTGGCATCACATGTTATTTTCCGCGCTATGGGCTTATCGAACGGCAGTAAAGACCGCTACTGGTTTCACGCCATTCCATTTAGTCCATGGGGTTGAGGAAACTCTTCCCATCGAGTGCGAAATACCCACCTTACGCACCGCAATTGAGCTATTACCTGCCACTTCTCCAATGGAGCAGCGCTTGCTGAACTTGGAGTCGCTGGATGAAGATCGTCGATCTTCATTACAGAACAACGAGGTAGCTAAACAATGATCCAAAGCTACCTTTGATCGCCATGTCAACCTTCGATCATTCCGTGAAGGCAACCTCGTCCTGGCCTATGATATTTCTCATGATACCTTCGGACATGGAAAATTAAAATCAATTTGGCATGGCCCTTACATCATCCAACATTGCCTCACCAAAGGCACATACATCTTGGCCTCCCCCGAAGGCCTCTCGCTCAAGGAATCCGTCAATGGGTTATACCTCAAGAAATTTTATGCTTAGAAGTAGTCATTCTACTTTAGGTTATTTTTACTTTTTAATGTTCTTAATCTTTTTCTCCTACCCTCTCATCTAAACTATCCTTTGTGCTATTGACATATGCTTCCTCCACCAACCTACCACATTGGTTACGCCGACGGCGCTAGCCGTTGGACACAAAATATCACTTCGGTGGCTTGGCCTCTATACACCCCCTCACACGAAATGCTACATTCAGGCGGCATATGTTTGGGGCCAGCAACCAACAACCAAGCCGAATACGCTGCGGTCGTTGGCCTCCTGGCTGACGCCCAGCGTCATCATATTCGTCACCTTAGCGTCTTCCTCGACTCTCAACTAGTCGTTCTCCAGCTCAACAATGTATACCGTGTACGCGATCCATGCCTCTTTCGCAAATACCTACAGGTTAGACTGTTATCTCGACATTTTGATTCCATTACATTTACACATATTCCAAGACAATTGAATCAAACAACAGATGAAATAGCTAACATGGTGTTATATTGGCATATATCACATCAAGCTACACATACATAACACATCTCTTAAATCCTGTCACAGCATATAGATAGAATATACATCATCATCATCATCAACAAAAACACATGTAGACAACATCGGGATCTCAAAATATGTATACTCGTATATATATAAAGGCCCATTAGGCCATTCGAATGTTTACATACAAAAAATGCATGTATCCACAGGCCAGTGCAACACCTCGGTACAAAAACGGGCTCACCAGCCTATAATCAACAAAAATATGTACATCATGCACCACTCATGGTGCCTCTATCATGCCCCCACCTGATCCTCCCTCAAGAGGAGGTGGTGGCCCACCACCACCTGCCCTAGGCGGTGGTGGAGGACCACCCACAGGACCCTCCTACCCCGGTGACAAGCATCCACTCGTCATCGCGGCAAGCACAGCTGCTCGTCACACTATAGCCCGCCATGGTGGCGGTACTCCTATACACTGATCCAGGAACCCCTCATCCTGGATGCGTATCCACATGCCCTCAGGCACGTCCTATAAGACCGTCTCCAGACAATGACGTATGTCATCAAATTATACTCCATCCGTCGTCGGAGGAGCATGTGATGGACCCGCACCAGGGTCATCGAACTGACACCTCCTTGCTACCCTCTCAGGCTCAGCAGGTCACCCTGCGGCATCATCTCGCCGACGTCTCTCTCCCGACAGTCATCTCTCTAGCTCTCGCTGAGCCGACGCTCTCTGCATCTCCACCTCGCGTCCATGAGGTGCCACATCTGCATAGGCAAAAAAAACAAACACATAGTATCAACATCTATATCACATATATATGGACTGATATCTAAAAAAAACAACATAAAATCAAACACATGCACAATGCTAAGCGTACCTCGATGATCAAACACCTCCCTCGGAGGCAACACCATGTTCGGGTCACCCCAGAAGTTAACCCCCGCATAGGGTACTGAAGTACTACCTGCGGCATCTGCCACCATATCCGCGCCGCCTCTGCTGAAAAGTACTGGCCACCTTCGCCACCATCGTGGCGAACCAAAACTGTAGACCACCGCCTCAATCGCGGCTCTCGTGCCCCCGACTTCTCTAGTAGAACTCTCAGGTGCAACATCGACAACCTCTCCAAGAACCAGGCCACTAGGATGGACCCGAAAGAAAACTCTCCTCCATCCGTGGACCGACAGTGGTCCAACTGTGCCACCATCCTAGTATGCAGCATCAGTCCCCAAGTGAACCGCTCATCGACCAACACTCTCTCCAGCACCAACAGCTGGCCACCACTAATCCGCTGGGTCTCCACTGACTCATATATCCGAACAATCACCGTCGCTATACAACAATGTGCCAGGGAGTCTATCGCACTAATGCTCACCACCATCCCGGACATAAAATCTGGGCCTGAGCAATATCTCTGACCAACCTTGGCCAGCGTCATAGTCCTCGGCATCACAGGCTCCACCGGTAGGGGCATTCCCCGAAAGGGGAGCCCAGTCAAGAAATAAATATCCTCCATCGCAGTGATGGAGATCTGCTCTCCTCGAACGAGGAAGCAGTGCAGCTCCAGACTGCACACCTGGATCAGGAACTGTAGTAGATACTCATGTGCCTGTATCAACGGGCACTCAAAGAACTTTAGCAACCCACAGGTCGCCAAATTCGCACGTACACCAGGGTCCTCAATGGCCACGACGTCTCACAACTGGGCCTAGTCTCGCTCTCGCTACCGCACTGGCATCATCACTGCTGGCCACCTGCAAACAACACAGAGTCCTATATCAGCTCAGATAACCATCAACAACATCAAACAGACTCGTTTTTTACCCTTAAAAAACTTGCCTCATAGGCACGGTTTTTATCACCCACAGGCGCGGACACATGCGCGCCTGTTCACTATACAGGCACGTCCATATGCGCGTCTGTTCACTGCACAGGTGCGCCCCTGAGTGCCCTTGTTCACCATACAGCCGCGCACAGGTGCACGCCTGTCCAACCCATAGGCGTGCACTGGTGCATGCCTATTCAACTCATAGGCACGCCCCTAGGGCGCGCCTTAAATTTCGCCTACCGCGCACTCATGCACGTATATTCGGTGAACAGGCACGCACGTATGTGCGCCTTTCACCGAATCACCTGTGCACGTGGGCCCACATCCCATAAAAAATCCCATCAAACCCTCTGTATGGCCCTCCGTACCTACCCTGCCCAAAAATTGAAAATCTATTTCTATGCAGGATGATCAGACCACTAACTTGATACTCGCAGAACGTTGATCGGATGCCTCGTCCTCCCCCAATCTCCAAATCTCCTCTAAAAATTGCTCGTCCAGTCACTATTGCAGCAGGTACAAATGAGGTGGAAATGTGGGCCCTACAGCTATATATAGGCCTTTTGTCAAACTTCCACTCACCATTCCAGGAGCCCAAGGTGTCCATTTTTCAAACCATCTTCAGCCACGGGATCAACATCCCGCCACCTACATCATAGCTGTCCCTGGGTCACTTTTCATCCTGAGCCCCCGAGGCACCTTTTTTCCATATCATGGTCAGGTAGGCACGCGCATTGTCACATTTGTCCAATACATGCTCATATCTTTGATTCTCTTCAGATATTGTTCACTTTGGGTATTTCGTTGTTATGTGCGCAGGTACTTGCTCATCGGTCATCGACATCATCCCTTCAGGTATATTTTCAGCACTAGTATGTAGTCTCTCCCGTTGTATTGCATTTACATTTCCAGTCACACCAGTTGATATTGGCCTTTAGGATCCTCATTCCCGTCTCTGCAGTACCCACACCTCCATTTTCATTTTCGGTACTGTTACCCGGTAGCATTCTTACCCACATGAGTTGTCCCATTCATAGCACCTTTTGGCACTTTTTGACACTCATGCTATTCTTCATTACCCTTTAGGGATGGGAGTCTCGATAGTCTTTCATCATGTCATGAATCAACCACATACTCCTTCTCCTCATTTTGCTAGCTTTCCCACCTGGACTCCCAGATTATCTCTTTACGGTTCTATTTTTTACCTGCACCTCCGCAGTATCATGAACCCTCCATTTCATCCATAATCAGTTTGCCCATCTATGAACCTACCCTCATTTCACCTACCTCATACAGAAACTCACCAATGGGGCCCGCACCCTTCATCAGTTTTCCAAGACAATTCTGCCCTCCTTGGGGCACGCATTTCACACTGGGGCACCCATTTATGTATTTGTACATTTCTCCCCAAAATTATTCCTTATTTATTGTACAAATGCCTTTATTACCAGTCATTACATTTTCTTTTGTCGTCCCCATTGGGGACTTGCTTCCTTTTGGCCACACGCAACCCATGTCACCCTTGGTTGGAGCATTACTTCTCATCTACCCTTGCCGACATCGTCCATATCTTCAGAGTACTCCAAAGGTCAGTTACCTCTACCCTCTGAATTCGTTCACCTTGTCTCGCCTCTGGCACAACTTATCATCAGTCTTGTCGTCCCCCTAACACTCGACCTTGTTGCACGGTTGCGACCACTTTTCATCTCATCCATCCTCCAACCAAGGGCCATCTTGAGTCTTCCCACTTCTTGACTTCGTCCATGTACCTCTGCCACTTCCTCACCTCAGTATATTCCACGAAGCCCTTTGCTTCTAGGAGTCGTGTCCTCCTTTTGTCGACATCAGCACCATTTTCCAGAAGGGTGACAATATCTTGATTCTCATTCCCCATTCAATGAGAGATCTCGGACGGCACAGGGTGAAACACCATTACTCCCTGCTGTTGTTGGCCCCCATAACATTCGATGCCAATACTTTCTCATGTTATGGTGGGTCTTACTTTGTGACTATTGCAGTTATTTCTACCATTTGTCGAAGACCTCTGAACTTGGTAGGGCCATCCATGCCCGCATCATCGTCGCTGCTTATTACCGCGATCATTGCCTATTGTTCAGAGTATGTTCCTTTGAAGAATTGTATTCTACCTTTATCATCACCACCCCCGAGGGCGCTGCAGTTGTCTACACCAACACTTCAGTCATCTTTTTTTAGAGTTACATAACACGAGCATGGGGCATGCCCGCCTCGTTTGTACACAGTTTTCTATTTTTTTTGCACAACTCTCAGAAAGTCGGGTCCTACCGGTTCCTTTTTTCTCCAATGGATCGCTCTGAACAGTCCCACTATTTATCTCTCTTACAACAACATTCTCAGTAGAATAAACATTGATGGATTTCGGCTATACGTATGCTCCTAACCTCATCCCTTAGGGGGCATCTGTTATAACTGAAATTTCGTCTGCACATGGCGACAAGAACTCATCATCGTCAAACAATAATGAAGTCATTCATGGCACTGAATTAATTTCAAAACATTCCAAAAAGGTCAAAAACTATACAAAGTAGCCAAAAATTGAAGGGATCTTTACAGAAGTTGGGTGCGTGCGCACATGCACGGAACAGGAACGTACCATGCGCGCATATGCACACGATGCGTGGTTGTTGGTGCAAAAACCCGCGCACCTGCTAAATGATGCATTTATTGAATTGGTCGGCCTCCCAACCACTTATGGATCAGCTCCCAAGCCGATTTGACCCTCAAATCTGAGCTAAATCCGCATGGTAGGCTGGTCAAAGACCTAATGAAGCCCTAAAGAGCCCCTTTTCACACTTCAAAGGATTTACATAATCACCCAATGCAATGCTATAAAAATCCATGAAGAAACATCATTTTCTCAAGGAATTTCATGTAATGTTATGTTTCCTAGATTGTTTTAAGGACTCACTCCTTGACAATAACACATTGGCACCATTTCATTGAGCTACCCACCTCTCCATTGAGTGGATGTGCTAGGAGTTCTTTCACCATCATTTTCATTTTCTTATTGTAAGGAGAGCAAGTTTGTGAGGGTCCAAGAGACTTCCTTTGGAGGAAGAAGGGACTCATAGTCCCCTTTCTTTATTGTGCTTTGATTTCATCAATTGATCAACCTAAAAACATTGGTGATATTGGTATTTTTGTGTTTGTTATTTCTTTATCCATATGCTTATGATTTTAGTTTGTATTAGTTTAATTCTTGCTTATAGTTTTGTTGTTCTTTCTCTAACTCTTTCCTCTACAACTCTCATGCTCAGCAAGACCCAACTGGGCATGTAAGCACCCTTGATTTGCTCACCAAGGTGACGAAGAGGGTGCAAACAGTAGTATATGTGTCAATATTCAAGAGAAACTCCGTCGCAACCTGGGCAAAGTACATATCAGAGTGATCACTCAAGCTAGGGTCTTCTTACCGATCTCGATGTAGTACAAATATAACCATGTGAATAGATGTCCTGATGTTGAACGTGGCAAAAACCACTTGATTACCAGTCAATGATGTAAGTCGTTAACAAGCGTGAGGGAAATCACCATTGATGTCAATGATTCCCAAGGTACCCTAGTACATTCAAACGAATGTGAATGGATGAGATGAAGTCGAACATCCATGGAATCATTCGATCAGAGTTCAATGATGTAAACCCACTGTCAAACGTGAGGAGACCTGCCATTGAGGCATGCAGGTCCCAAAGTACTAACTGGTTTCTAAGTCTAGTTCCTGGATAATGTGTTGAAGTCGAAATGAATAGACTCATTGAAGGAGGGCCTTAATGTATCCCCCATCAACGACATGAAACAAACACATATATGTAATTGGTAGATCAAATGAACATAGACTGACAAGGGTATTGAGACAAGATATTTGTGATGGATGACTCTTGAGGTGGATACTTCCCTTGAACACTGAGGCACAACAACATAAACATGACATGGACCAAAACATGATAATGCAGTGGATACTATGACTTTCGTCGGGTGACCCAAAGGAGTAAGAAAAACTCAGAGGATTGGCTCAGTGCAGAGGTTCAGTTGATTAAGATGTGCACAAAGACAAAGTGCCATGCTCAAGGGTGACTCTAAGAGTTGCTGGTAATGTTCTCAAAAACTGCTTGGCTTGCTTCTTTCAATTCTTTCCCCCATCCAGATAGACGAGTACCTCTTTTTAATTTAACGAGCTTGAGGAGGGTAACACATGCTCGATATAACTCACCTTCGGTAAGTTCCTCTTCCTTTGTTTAATGAACTGGAAGAAGTAAGGGTTCGATATCGTATGGGCCTATCGATGTTTGTTTAACGAGTCCAAAGATAGAAAACTTGAAGGTTTTTCATGATTATATAGTCTGGAAAAACACTTAAAAGAGAACTCTCTCAGTTCCTTTTTTGTAAAGTAGTCCGATGAGACCGAAAAATAGATAAACTATCGCTCAACAGATATTTTCTTCAAATAGTTTAATGAGCATGAAGAGAACAAGGTCGCTCGGTAATCTTTTCATGTTTAGAGAGTCTGAAAAGAACTTAAAGATGATTCCAATGTCGTCCTTTTTTGTAATGTTAGTCTCGCGAGGCCGAAAAAGAGATATATTATCACTCGAAAGACACCCTTTCAAACCTTTTAACGAGTGGGAAAGGAAGCAAGATCAACTGACAATCTTTTCATGTTTAGAGAGTATGAAAAGAGCTTAAAGACAAGTCCAGGGGGTTCCTTTTTCATGTTTCCATACAGGTCCGAAAAAGAGATAAAAGTCTACCCGGATGCATTCTCATGTATTTATGAGCACGAGAAAGAACAAAGACTAAGCTCGGTATGCCCCTAGCCTGAAAGCCAGTGGCTTAACTCCAGAATGATCATCAAAGGCTAGAGACATGCACCCCAATATTCAATTCATTCACCGACTTTGAGGTTGTCACCAATTTCTCTACTAGATGAGATAAAGGAGAAGGGTGGATGAAAAGAAGGTTCAAGAGAGGTGACTATTTCATTTTTTAATGATCTTGACAAAGGAAAATAACTATGCTCAGGGTTTTGGGTTCAATCCCCAGATTGTTGTTTCATTTTTTAATGATCTTGCTACAGAGAAGAAAACTATGCTCAAGGCCTCTGTTTCATTTTTTAATGAGCTTTCCATAGATAAGAGAAACTATGCTTGTGGCTTCTTCTTGATCATGGCTTCCAAAAGGATAATTCTCTGGAAGGACACCATGTCAAGGGAAAAACCTCGATCATGGCTTCCAAGAGATCTTCACTAGATGGAAGATAATCAATCTGGAAGGAACACATGTCAAGGGCCGTGACAAGGGTAAGGAGATCAAGCTCTAATAGCCCTATCGAAGAAATGACCATGTCCACTACCAGATCCAAATCATTAGAAGTTGAAATCATGGGAGATGATGGAAAATCAACATCAAGAGGGGAGATAGATGGTATATCTACCCGAATTTCTTCAAAAGGGGGAGGAAAAGAGGATCGATGATGGTTATCATCCCGAGGTATCTCGTCGATGCTCAACATTTCCATGATATATTCATCCGAGGAAAAAATTGGGGAAATGTAATCAATCGCAGACGGCAAGGAACGTGACCATGATGGCATTGAGGAAACGTCAGGTGCCAATAGATGTTGATCATATGACGAGGGAGAAGCGGATTGGATAGAAACGTATGATGGTTCGACTGGACTAAGTGGCACGGTGTCACCTAGTGCATCGAATTCCAACGGACTAGGTACAATCCAAGGGTCAGATGATTCCAAAGATTGATAAGCCACGGTCGAAATCATATTGATGGTGGAAATATGATGTGTAGTCAGTGGAAGTGGTGTAGGGAAGGTACCCACGAGGATAGAATTTTTCAGCAAGCCAACACCAACACTTTCATACGTGATCTTGTGCTCTCCCAAGAAAACAATATTGTTGGTAGCGGGGGCACGAGCATCGGTCGTGAAGAAATCCAACTGATCAACAGTGACAATTTTTCCTTGATGAGGAAATTGTACACATCGAAATATCGACGAGGCAACAAAATTCATAGCATAAAACCAACTTCTTCCAAGTAACAAGTTGTAATCGAGGGGAGCATCGACCACCTCGACATCAACAGTAACATTTTTGCCACCCAATTGGATGGGAAGGGACTATAAAAGGCCGTGGGGATGAAAACCTCACCCATTGAAGGTGTGTAACATCGTTGGGGATTTATTAAGTGTGGGTGATTTAAAACTTTTCCAACATGCTAAAGACATGACACAAGTTGAGGCTCCTGTTGATTAAGGTTGGTTGTCATTAATGTCAACCCTTGAAGAAAGACCCGTAGCACAAAGTTTTGGGTAATGGACCCAATAGTGTTTGATGTAAATATGACTCATTATTGTTTTTTCATGGTTGATAAGAAGTAAATATGGATGAACTCCAAAGTGGTCCCCTTATGGTGAAAGCCCTCACGGGAAGATGCTTTGTGGAGTAAGAGAACCCATGCTTAATTAGGAAATAATGAGATGAAGGAAAGTGAATTTTTCAGGGAAAATATCCTATATGGATAGTTCTTGTCATGTCATTTCCGGTGGTATGTGGAACGTCACATAATTTCTCACAGTTAGAGAGTTATGGCCATGAGAAGTTGGAGACCCCAGGTTTGGGTAATGGACCCAAGTTTGTTTGATGGG
>ML784532.1:199930-219523 GCA_009831015.1 Picea engelmannii
CATGGTTGATGCACTTGTTTAAGGTACAGGTTGATTACAGGTTGGTGCATGGTTGATGCACTTGTTTATGGTACAGGTTGATTATAGGTTGGTGCATGGTTGATGCACTTATTTATGGTATAGGTTGATTACAGGTTGAGGTATAGGTTGATGCATGGTTCAGACTTATTGGTACAAGTTTACAGTAATATATCTCACAGTGATAGTGTGACAGTGGTTCCATCATTCTACTTCTACTTCAGGGTGGTAGGACGAGGCAAGGACAGGTGGTTGTAGCCACCTTTCGGTTGTAGCCGGAGGACATTGGGGGTTGTAGCCTCCTTCTGGTTGTAGCTAAAGATTTGGGGAGTTGGAGCTTCCCTCAGGTTGTAGCCTGAGAAACTAGGAGGTTGGAACCTCCTTCTAGTTGCAGCTGGAAAACAAAGGAAGTTGGTGCTTCCAATGAATGTAATTCTTCAAGACATATAAGAAAAAACATTCCATGGTTTTCTCCCGATTTGGGTTTCCACATAAAACACTGGTGTATTGTACATGTGTGTGATTGTTTATTTATTACTGCTCATTATTGGATAATAATTCTACATTGATATAACATTTGAAGAAAAAGGATTATAATTACGTTATTACTGATTCACCCCCCCTCTCAGTAATCCAACAACTCCCTCATCCAGAATAGTTCGGTGGATTTGTTTATTATGAACAACAACATCAACTTGGAAAGCAAGTTGGTGGGAGAGTCGAGACGCATAATTGTCTAGGTTAAACATGATATGGTTGGAAAACTCAGGATCAACAGTGCCAATAGCAGCCAAGATAATTCTATGTTGACTGGGGCAGTGTTGTATAACTTCTAACTTAGACATAGCACATGGTGCTTGAGCCAAATCTTCAACAATGTTGTAGTTCTGGGCGGAACGTGAACTAGGATTAAAGGTAGCTTTACGGATAGTGCTCTTAGGAGGGCATAAGATAGACTTGAATGCATGTTTCTCAATATGAAGTGGTCCAGATGGAGGATTAACCGATGGGAGACTAGCGAAAGATGGTGATGGATCCGGTAAAGTACCAGTACCGTTAGTGTCTTTTCCTTTGTCAGGGTTACCTGGTGTGTCGTATGTCTTAGAGAGAGTGTTCAAATTAATCCCATTAAACATATAAGTATGTGCACTCGACGAGGCCTCATCATTAGGATGGCTAGAATTGCCTCTAGGAGAGGGGGTTTGAGCAACCATGGATTGTTGTTGTGGAAAAGGCTGAGTAAGCACAGCGGGTTGTGACTTTCCTTAGAAAATTTTGGCCACTTCATTACAAAGTGGATAGTCTTGAGTGTAGTGATCGTCACCACAAATGATACACGGGAATTTCAGTTTCCATTGTGTTTGCTTTTCGGTAGCAGGTGTTTGAACTTGATTTTTTGGTTGTTCATTGTTATTTTTTAATTTATTCTTTGTCTTCTTCTTACCTTCAGATCATTGTGAAGGGGCAGATTGAATTGCATTCACCTCGGAGATTTGAGTTTGGGGGGAGGTAGAGGAGAGTGTGGTTGATTGGGAAGTAGATTGAGTTTTGACGGCACCGATAACACCATCCGCATGAGATGAGGATGACGGCTTAGATGGATCGGTATTAGCTCGAGAAACATTCAGAAGAAAATCATACAAAGTACCAGATTGTGAATAAACCAAATCTAAGTACTGAGCTCGAGCAATGGCTTGTTCCTCTGTGATCGCACCACCCATAGCGACATTGCGAGCGATCGGGGGTAAAAGTGATTTAGTAAACCATTCCACCAATAATATGTCAGGAATGATTACCTTGATCATCCTTTGTCATCAACTCCACTCATGAATATGGTCATAGATATGGACAGAGTCAGTTTGACGAAGGGAGGTCAAGAGTTCAATACCCGTCTCATAGCAAATAGGTAGTTGAAAGTGGGTGAGGAAAGACATGGCAAGGGAATTGAAATTATGAAAAGAAGCACGTGGTAGTTCAATATACCACTTTGCTGCCGTGCCTGTAAGTGTTCGCTGGAAAAGACGTAAACGCACAGAATCATCCATGAGGGAGTTTGATGAACACCACAAATGGAAAGTCATCACATGGTTGTTTGGATCTTCACCAGATTTTTCGTCAAATTTTGGAATATCAGAATGAAGTTTAGCTAGAATGACTAGCCAAACCGATGAATGAAAAATAGGATCATTAGTTAACCGAGACAATTCTGGGAGATCCAGAGTTGCAAGGAAAGGTAGTTGTCGGTTAATTTGTGGATGATACTGGTGTGACATAGGAACACTAGTAGGACCATAAACTGGGTTAGGTGGATAGTTGTAACTAGTAGGTCCTCCTACATATGGTTGTTGTTGGCCATGATAAGCAAGATTCGATGATGGATGAGAAACATTTGCATAACTCGGTGGGTTCTGAGAATTATAGGCCGAGTGATTTGATTGCCCATGAGAAGGATAAACATTTTTCCCTTGAGGATGGTAAGGAGTAGATCCTAGAGGCGGATAGAAATTAGACCCATGAGGAGGATAAGACTGTGGTCCCGGAGAACTCCAGGTGGTGTTTGGGATTCCGCCCAGATAAGGTTGTTCGTAAGATGTTTCGGAAGGAACAGGATTTGATACTCCTCCTAGTGTATTATGAGATGATTGCCCCCCAATGTGGGGTTGAATAAATGTGCCTCTTGAAGATACTCCCCAGGATTGTGAAGGGTTTCTAGCAAACGAAGGTTTCCCCCCTGCCAGCGGTGGATTTACGACCGGGGTATGACTGGAAAATGGAGGTTTCCCTCTAGGAGGAGAATAAAAAGGGGGATATCCCTCGGGAGGGGTAGCCCTACCATAGAATGGTAGTCTTCCAAGATGGAAAGGTTCATTATATGGTGGTTTCCCTCCAACCGGTTTTGTTTGGCCAACAGGGGTCTGCATTCTTGGGTAAAAAGATGTCCCGACATGATTGTGTGGAACATGTGGAGTTGTAGAGTAAAATATTATAGAAAATAGGGTAGGGATTGAAGTGCCTTGGATGAGTAGAGGTGATGAGTCCAACATTAGGATGGACTTGTTCTAGTGTAATAGTAGGGTTAATAACCTGATCGATTGGGTGATCCATGGTTTGACCGGATGGTCCTGTTTCACTAGGAGGGTCATGAGGATGAAAGGGTTGTCGAAAGGATTTGAAATGCTCATAGAGATCACATCATGATGAAGTTCTCCATATAGAACGAGCAGGTGTGGGATTGGTATCCACTACGGTGCTAGGATGAATAGGAGTCCTATACTCATCACCAAAGATTGGTTCTGTGGATCCCATATATGTTTTGATAAAATTTCTCTCCAGTAATCGTGGGACCTCTTCGTCTATGATGTTCCCAAGGGAGTCTAAACGAAGCAAAAGTTGTTCGAGATGGGTTACCGACACAGATGTAGTGTGAGGAATGGGATTTTCAACCGTGACCAAAGCGCCTTCTAAGTTATCTAACGGAGGAGCAATAACACTTCCAGCATTGGATTGATTTTCTACCTCTCTACGGTAGTTGTCTTCTAGAGGGTTAGGAGGTAAGGGTTGATAGCCTTCCAGAGGAAACCCTTGCATCCTACATGATCAATGAAGACCTTTATCATCTATAGGCTCAATTTTTGAGAGTAATAGACACACTGAAAATCTAGGGCCAACTAACAAAAAGAAACAACATACGCTAATAAAATCTAGGAGTCAACCAAGCAAACAAAACTTCTCTCAATGATCGTACTAGTTGGTGATGAAATCCAACGTCATGTGATCAAGTCAAGAAGGGCTAGGGTATGGTGGAATAGTTACAATGGCGACCTACTTAACGAACTTTCACCTTGGTGAAAGCTTCCACACAGCAATTGTGGATTTACCCTCCAAGGAGCCCGAGTGAGTTTGACCAATGTCTATTCTAGGTACAGTGAGACTTCCCTTCACCATAACCTTGTGTAAGTACCTAAAGATTATGGCAACTAAATACACCAATTCACAGTGAGTCCCCGGGTGGGTACAATCGACAGTCCGATCTGAAACATATGGGCCGGATAACAAGTCCAAAATCAACCCGAGAGGCTCCCACACATAATCATGGGTATACCTCCAAGTGACCCCCAATATACGATCTGAACACTACAAACAGTTGAACCACGAAGGGATAATCTCCATAATTTGCCCGAATGCGACCTCGTGCATAACCCCTGTGTGAGAGGGGGATCCCAGAAAATCGATACGACAATTGGATTTGACTCTCCCTAGCTCAGGATGCTAATGTTTGTTTTGAAAACTTTGGAGAGTTGTACTCACAGGCTAATCCAAAGTCCTAACCCTAGTCTATTGTTGATGGAAGATCCTAAAAACAAAAAATGTTCTAGATAATTTTTAATTAGCATTCGTTTTACAACTGTTCTTTACTCAAAGGGTGTATGAAAGTGAAACTGATGGAATGATGACTCAATTCCCAAGACATGCATAAAAGATGATAAGAAATCATTTGTTTTCAATTAACTCCTATTTAAGGGAAAGAGAAAGAGTCGTTTTCACTATCAAACACTAATATGGAATGTTGTTAATCAATTTGTTCTCAATCGAATTCAATGTAATGCTGAAACATTTCAGAAATGCCTTCTAATATGAAAACCAATCACTAAGATGTATCTTTGTTGTTTGTATGCGAATGATGATTAATTCAATGAAAAACTTCTCCTGCCAACTACCCTTTCAGATCAAGGAGATTCGGACAAGCATAAGCAGATTTCACACAAACAACACACCCTCTTGCTATGATTGAAACAAGAAGCAAAAAGAAAACAAAAGATAACAAAGAAAATCAAGAATTTCACACAAAAGAAAGATGCTAAGAAAAATGACCTCAAATAACCAAATGAGATGATCCATAGATTTTTGATGCCCTTCACCAGAGTTCTCGCTCAGTCGGATAAGAGAGAAGAAAGCAGTGGATTGATTCCAAGTTCTCAACAGTAGAAAAACTCAAAATAAGGAAGAAGGTCACAAAGTCTAAACAACAATGTGCTTATTTCTCATAAAGCAGAGTGTCAAAGGTCAATAGGAAGAAGCATTGAAGCACAAAGAAGCTAAGCAAGGGCAAAAGCAGAGACTCGACTACAGAAAAGATAATTCTGGAAAGTTTTTTATAGAGGAAAGGATGGTACTTTGGTGTAAGGGGAACCAGAGTGTTATAACACTTTGTTTAAGACCAAGGGGGAGCACCAGTGCTATGCTAACATAGGAAAGGGAGCACCAGGACTCCACAACTCAGAAAATTGTCAAAAAAACCAAAAACTCAGTCAAACTTTGTCAATCAAGATGAATGTGATGGAATAAGGATTTAATCAACATATGAAATCAAACATACTGGGTAAATAAGTTATAAATATAACAAAGGGTAAGACAAAGTCTGTGAGGAAAAACAAAACTGAAAGTTTCGATTTGATCCCCAGCAGAGTCGCCAATTTCTATTGTAGGAAAATATCCTTGTGGAAAGGTAGATTCCCTCTTGAGAGATAAACTCTTAAATCTAAGACAAAAGGTGCTTAACATGGACAATGACTTCCTTTTATATATAATCAAGATGATGAACAAAAGAGAAGGAGGAAAGCATGTACCTTATGAACGTTGTTTGTCCCTGCAAGGTCCGGTATGTGCTTCGATCTTGAGCTCCTTGGTAGATCCTGCAAGACAAACAAAAGTACAAACAACTTCCTACTCTACTGAGATTAGCTAAAACATATATCCATCTACTATAGACAAAGTTATATGGAACAAGTACAATTTTGAAAGAAACAGGCCAAGCATTGATTATGTTGATGAGAACAAAGTGTTACTTACAACCATAGATGTAGTGCAACAGTTTCACCAAGCTCTCCTTGTCCAAACCCTTGCTTAAACAGTCCACACACAGAATGTTGATGCTCCAAATGATATACCACTCATGAGATCATAAGTTTTGTATAATTCTCAATCTCCATTCCACCTCCTCCATGGAAATCTCATTATATAAGATTTGGAGAGACTTAACCACCATGGAGAGAATCTCTCATCAAATCCACTAAGAAAGGGATCTCTAAGATATTTAGGGAGAAAATATCTCTTAAGGATTTTGGGGAGGAAATATCTCTCAAGGATTTTAAGGAGGAAATATTTCAACCACCCATGAGATCCTCCACCTTCCCTAAAAAATAGGAATCCAAATGTGAGGTGGATTCTCACACTTAATTACTTTTTTTTTTCATGAATATTAATAATAATTCATGTGTACTTGGTATTTCTGCCTTCATGTAATATATCCCTCCTCCACATTGACTAGGGATTGTGACATAGGTTATTCCATGGTGTTAAGGTGTATATGACACTTGTACGACACCTTATGACACTTAGGGCAAGGTACCTAGGTGTGAAAATTTCATGTGTAACAGAGATAGTAATATAGGCCTTTTCTACTTTGAAGGATGAAATTGTTGGATTACTGAGAGGGGAGGTGAATAAGTAATAGTGTAATTATAATCCTTTTTATTCAAATAATACAAGTGTTATATCAATGGGGAATTATTATCCAATAATGAGCAATAAGAAATGAACAATCACACGCATACATAGTACACCAGTGTTTTACATGGAAACCCAAATCGGGAAAAAAACACATAATGCTTTTTCTTATATGTCTTGAAGAATTACATTCATTGGAAGCACCAAATTCCTTTGTTTTCCAACTGCAACTGGAAGGAGGCTCCAACCCCCTAGTTTCTCAGGCTACAACCTAAGGAAATATCCAACTCCCCAATTCCTTGGCTACAACCAGAAGGAGGCTACAACCACCTATGTTCTTTGGCTACAACTGGAAGGTGGCTACAACCACCTGTCCTTTCCCCGTCCAATCGCCCTGAAGTAGAAGTAGAATGATGGAACCACTGTCACACTATCACTGTGATATATATCGCTATAAACATGTACCAATAAACCTGAACCATGCATCAACCTGTACCTCAACCTGTAATCAACCTATACCATAAACAAGTGCATCAACCATGCATCAACCATGCACCAACCTGTACCTCAACCTGTACCATAAACAAGTGCATCAACCATGCACCAACCTGTACCAAACAATATCTAATCAACCTATACCATAAACAAATAAAAACAACCATGTACCAATTATGTACCAATCATGTGTCAACTACTCATCAACTATGACTCATCAATATGTACCAACATCATCAACTATACACCTCATGTATGTGCCAACTCATCAACTACTTGTCTGAACCATGTACGCAACTTGTACCTCAACCAAAAGCCCTCATAAATTTCATCATCCAAATATGATTTATAACTCTGTAATAGACCTAGTGTATATGATCACATACTTTCAAACCTTCTTTAACTTTAAACAACAAGAGACTATCATTTACATCAAACTTTTCTTTAGTCTCACATGACTAGTTTTGGATTAGTCAACAGCCCTAACTTGAAATAATCATAAATTTGTACCTATAATGAATAAATATATGAAACTGATACATAATATTATTCAATGTGTTTTATGCAATTCCTCCAGGTGTCACTAATTGGAACCTCTCATAAAATTAGATATAGAAAAAATGACATACCTTGCTGAATTCTGGTTTATTCTAGAGAGCGAACTTGTAGAGCGTTCCCAACAAGGAATATTTTTTGAATCGATATGAAAACATTACATAGAATACTATTGATTTTACTATAACCAAAACATTTAGTCTTACTGAATTTGGATCTGTTATGAAGAAGTTATGATGTTTTTACTCGAAACACTTGTTTTTTGACTAGTTTCAGGACTAGCCACAAACCCTATTTTCCACGGAGTGTAAATCCAAAAATACAACAACCCACAAGCTTAATGTTTTACCATAGATACTTGGATATGTTTCCTCAATGTAATAGAAATTTCATGCTCTAAATCATTCTAGAAAAAAGTTATTGTGAAAATAGTGAGATGACCTATAAATAACATACCTTAGAAAGCATCATCAAAAGAATTTATCCTTCCTTGAATTTCAGCCTTCTTTTCTTCACCTTCCCTCAGAAAATCAACTTATATATCCTTTGGTTACATCAGACACCTATATACATTTAATATTCTCAAGTGTGTCTAAAATTAGATAGCCTTGCCTCTTATTTATACTCTCCAAGTAGCTTCCTTAAAAACATCTTCTAGGTCACTTTGCCCACTTTCCTTATTTTAGGGTTAACCCACTTCTAATTTCTCCATTAAATTTATTATTTAAATAATTTATTTTGTATTCACTTTCAATTATAGTACACTCATCAATTCAATTTATTATTTACCTTCTAAAATCTCTTAAACCACTTTGACTACTTTGACCTTTTCGGGCTTCTAGATGACATAAGAGGGTCCTGTAATTCATAAGGACATACCTCTCAAACCGTGAGGATCTATGTGACGTTCCACATACCACCAGAAATGGAATGACATGTACCATCCATATAGAATAGTATTACCAATAAATATATCAAAACGCATACCATTATCCATCAAACAAACTTGGGTCCATTACCTAAACCTGGGTTCTCCAACTTCTCATGGCCATAACTCTCTAACCGTGAGGAGTTATGTGACATTACACATACCACCAAAGTGATAAATTGTTTGCAATATTCCATACAGAATATTTTTAGCATTTATCTGATATAATTGGTTTGAGAAATAAAAGTTCCTTGGTTTCTTTGGCGTATCTGAAGTCCCATAAAGAAGGATAGTTCTCCATGTAATGACATTTTAAATTCATTCTGCATATCTTTTGCAAATTTCTGTCTTAACCTGTCATCATCACTACCAAAAATAATATCATCAACATAAACTTAAATTAATAAAATATTACCTTGACTTACCTTTATGTAGAGGTTTCTGTCTTCACTTCCTTTTCTGAACCCTGCCTGTTGCAGATACTTATCCAGTCTAGAGTACCATGCTCTAGGAGCCTGTTTTAGACCATACAAGGTCTTCTTTAATTTACACACATAATCTGTGTTTTCTGACAACTGAAATCCTTCTGGTTGTTCAATGTAGACTTCTTATTCAAGTTCCCCATTTAGAAAAGATGATTTTACGTCCATTTGATACATTTTAATATTTTTGGAGCATGCATAAGCTAAAATAAAACAGATTTCTTTCGTTCTGGCAACTAGGGAGAATGTCTCTTCAAAATCGATTACTTCAACCTATGCATATCCTTTACATAACAATCTAGCTTTGTTCCTTGTAACATGTCCATCTTCATTCAATTTATTCCTGAAGACCCACTTTGTGCTGATCACATTCTTATTATGTGGTCTTAGAACCAGTTCCCAAGTGTCATTTTTCTCTATTTGATCCAATTATTCATCCATGGCCTTATTCCAAGATTCATCCTTGTTGTCTTCTTCAAAACAATTTGGTTCAATTGTAGATAAGAGTTCTAGGTGTGTTTGTTTTGGTGGATAGATTCTTCTTCTAGTCTCAACTCCTGCATCTTTTTTTCCGATAATCTGATCTGAAGGATGATTGTTCTATACTCGTTTATTGGGTGTCTTTGGAGACACTTGCTGAACTTGCTCTTCTGCTTCTGTTGGATTCTCTTCATATTCCTCTTATACTTCTTTTTCATCTTCTGCTTCTTCTTCTAAGGGTTGTTTCATTTATTCATTTTCTTCCTTTGAGTCTGGTCTGCATGTTTCATCAATTGTTACATTGATGCTTTCCACAACTTTGTTCAATCTTAGATTGTAACGCTTTTATGCTTTCCTTGTACTTGAGTAACCAACAAGTTCTCCTTTGTCCACAAGAGAGTCAAAATTTCCCATTCTGATATCTTCTCTTTTGATATAACATTTTCTTCCAAAAACTCTTAAGTGATTTAGATTTTCTGGTCTTCCTTTCCATAGTTCGTAAGGAGTTTTTTCAGTGTTGTTTCTAAGAATTACTTTGTTTTGAATGTGAACTGTTGTATGCATTGCCCGTGTCCAAAAAATATCTTTCAATTCAAATCCATTAACATTGTTTGAGTCATTTCCTGTACTTTCATGCTCTTTCTTTCAACAACTCCATTCTATTGAGGTGTCCTAGCAACAAATAATTTCCTTTTTATTCCATGATTGCTATAGTAGTCCATAAATTCCTTTGAGGTTAACTCTCCTCCATTATCATATATCAAGCATTTGATTTTTGAATCCATTTCATTTTCAACCATTTCCTTGTAGATCTTGAAGTTTTCAAAAGCTTCTGACTTATTCTTGAGAAAACAAACTACAGTCATTCTTGTATAATAATTAACTAATAACATGAAGTATTTCTCACCTTGTAATTCCTTTGTTTTAGTTGGTCCAACTAGATCAGTATGCAAAATTTCTAGTGGTCTTGTCGTTGAATATTCCTTTGATTTAAACCTGATATTTGTTAGTTTTCCTTGTTGACAATGCTTAAATAAAGTGTTGGTTGGTTTCGAGATCTGGGGAAGTTATCTGACTTATTCTCTTTTGTTGACTTTGAAAAGGTTATCAAAATGTATGTGCCTCATTCTTTTGTGCCATAACCAACATTCATCTTCCTTTCCTAGACAACACTTTTCATTTTCAATTTCACTTAACACATATATGTTGCTTGAAGTTCTTGCAGCTGTAGTGACCAATTTCCCTGAACCTTCTTTTCTTATATCACACTTTTGTGAATCAAAAGTAACTTTATGACCTTGTTCACACATTTGACTCACACTTAGAAGATTATGTTTCATATATTCTACTAGTAGAACATTTTCCGACTTTTCATTCTTGTTCCCAATTCAGACTATGCCTTTTCCAATGATTTTGGATGAATCATCATTTTCGAAGGAGACTGATCCATCTCTTTCCTTTCGTAATGTAAGAAACTTGTCTCTATCACCTGTCATGTGTTTTGAACATCCACTATCAACATACCAACCACGTTTCTTTTGCTTAACTGTTAGAGCAATTGTGCATTCTTCATTTCTATATTGATCTTGATTTCTTATCCATGTCATTTTCTGAGGTTCCTGTCTGTGACTGTTGTTATTTTGTTGAGGTTCTTTAGGAAGGACTGCCATTCTGCAATCTTTGGACACATGTCCAAAATTGTTACATTTGTAACATTCCACTTCAGTGCTAAAATATTCAAACCTATTGTAACTTCTTCTCTGTGTTTCACTAGGTCTTCTTGAATAACCCATTTGTGTATGAATCTCAAAGTTGTTATTGTTCCTATTGTTAGCTCTACAATTCACAACTTTATGTCCAAAATTATTACATGCATAACATAAACAAAAAAATATAGTTTGATTCTTGGGAGTTGAATATCTTCTGAAAGGAGGTGCTCTTATAAATCATTCTTCCTCTTGAGGCCTATCTGTCTGTTTTTTATTTTGAAATCTGAATCTTCTTGGTGGAGGAGTGTCCTTGTAATCTTCCTTGTATATCTTCCTATCCCCTTTGATTGTTTCTACATAACTTTTTGGATATGTTTCTTTCTCTATTGTTTTGAAGCTTGATCCCTTTTCTGTCTAATTGTATCCAAGTCTAAACTTGTCAAGATGAGTTTTTTGACTACTGATAATGTCATCCAGAACTTTTGAGATATTCTGCATATTTTTATTTTGAATATCATTTCTTAGTGCGACAATCTCTACTTCCAAGTTTCCAATGATCCTGTCCTTTTCTTCTAGATTTTCTTTGAGTGCTTCATCAATTCTTTTATCTTCTTCCATTTGAACCTTCAATTTTGTTATCATTTGTTCTGGTTATCGAGTATCCTTTTTCTTGTCTAATTCTGCTTGTAGTTTCTTGTTTTTCTTCTTTTCTCTTCTGATAACTTCTATGGCACACATTAATTCTTCTCGATAGTCAACTTCTATTTTTTCAATTTCTTCTTCGACTTCTTCATATTCTTCTTCAGCTTCTTCATATTATTCTTCAGAGTCTTCTTTGTCAGAGTCTTTTACTGCCATGAATAAAACTCTTCTTGTGTCACTTTCACTAACTTCATCTTCATTTGATGATGAGATGTCTTCTTTGGTGCATAAGCTTTTATTGAAAACTTTCTTTGTATTTCTGTTTCCTTTATATGTGTGTTTTCCTTTTGAGTAACCTTCATCATTTCTCTTTTTCTTATGAGGACATTTGTTAGAAAAATTACCAATACCATCACAAATAAAACAAATTAAAGGAAGCTTACCTCTATACCTACCATTGGTTCCCTTGTTCAATATTTTGACGAAGTTGGCCACTTCCTCATCATATTTTGAGACGTCACTGTTGCTGCTATATTATTCTTGTTCCTTTTTATTTTGCTTTGATATTTTGGATGCTTTGAAGGCTGCTTCTTTTACATATGGATTTTCCTGTTCAATTCTCATATCATATGATGTGAATATTCCCTGTAGTTCATCCATGCTTATTGAGTTTAGATCCAATCTTTATTCTAGTGCTGATATCTTAGGGTTAAATATCATAGGAAGAGATCTTAGTACCTTTTGAACAATTAAAAATTCTTCGATTTCTTCTCCCAATCATATGATTGCATTCATTGTTTCATCGACTCGTAGGAAGTAGGCTGCAATATTCTCATCTTCCTTCATTTTTAATTGTTTGAACCGACCTCTGTAAGTTTGAAGCTTTGCTTCTTTGAATTTTGTATCTCCTTCATATATATTTTGAATATTGTCCCAAATCTCTTTAGCAGATTTACAATGTGCAACTTTGGTGAATACTGTATCACTGAGACCATTCAAAAGTGCATTTTTGGCTTTGGAATTATTCTCACTGATTTTCACTTCTTTGTCATTTGTTGGTGGAAATGTTGGTGCTATGTATCCATCTACAATTGATTTCCAAACTTGAAATCCATGTGACTGTATATATTGCTTCATACTTATGCTCCAAAAAACATACTTCTGTCCATCAAACTATGGTATTCCATTTTTATACAATTTGGTACTCTCTATGATCTACCTTTCAGTGGTTAAACTGATTTCTGAAGGAACCTTCTCTGATACCAATTATTGGATTACTGAGAGGGGGGGTGAATCAATAATAGAATAATTATTATCCTTTTTCTTCAAATAATCCAAGTGTTATATCAATGTATAATTATTATCCAATAATGAGCAATAAGAAATGAACAATCACATATATACATAGTACACCAGTGTTTTACGTGGAAACCCAAATCAGGCGAAAACCACAGAATGTTTTTTCTTATATATCTTGAAGAATTACATTCATTGGAAGCACCAAATTCCTTTGTTTTCCAACTGCAACTAGAAGGAGGCTCCAAACTCCTAGTTTCTCAGGCTACAACCTGAGGGAAGCTCTAAATCCCCAATTCTCTAGCTACAACCAGAAGGAGGCTACAAACCCTATGTTCTCCGGCTACAACTAGAAGGTGGCTACAACCACATGTCCTTGCCCCATCCAACTGCCCTAAAGTAGAAGTAGAATGATGGAACCACCGTCACACTATCACTGTGAGATATACTGCTATAAACATATACCAATAAACCTAAACCATGCATAAAAAATGCATCAAACTATACCTCAACCTGTAATCAACCTGTACCATAAACAAGTGCATAAACCATGGACCAACCTGTACCATAAAAACGTGCATCAACTATGCACCAACCTAGACAAAACAATCTGTAATCAACCTGTACCATATACAAGTGAAACCAACCATGTACCAAGTATGTACCAATCATGTGTCAACTACTCATCAATTATGACTCATCAATATGTACCAACATCATCAACTATACACCTCATGTATGTGCCAACTCATCAACTACTTGTCTCAACCATGTACCCAACTTGTCCCTCAACCAAAAGACCTCATCATTTTCATCATCCAAATATGATTTATAAATCTGTAATAAACCTAGTGTATATGATCACATAGCTACAAACCTTCCTTAACTTAAACAATAAGAGACTAGCATTTACATCAAACTTTTCTTTAGTCTCACATGATTAGTTTTGGATTAGTCAACAACCCTAACTTGAAATAATCATAACTTTGTACCTCTAATGAATAAGATCTGAAACTGATACACAATTTTCTTCAGTGTGTTTTATGCAATTCCTCCGGGTGTCACTACTTGGAACCTCTCAGAAAAGTAGTTACAGCAAAAATGGCATATCTTGCTAAATTATGGCTTATTCTAGAGAGTGACCTTGTAGAGCATGCCCTGCATGGAATATTTGTTGAATCGATCTGAAAATATTACAAAAAATACTATAGACTATACTCTAACTGACACATTTTTTCTTATTGAATTTAGATTTGTTATGAATAAGTTATGATGTTTTTACCCGAAACTCCTATTTTTGACTAGTTTCAAGACTAGCCACAAACCCTATTTTCCATGGAGTGTAACTCCAAAAATACAACGACCCACAAGATGAATTTGTTACCAAATATACTTGGATATGTTTCCTCAATGGAATAGAAATTTCATGTTCTGAATCATTCTAGTAAAACATTTATTGCGAAAATGGTGAGATGACTTGTAAATAACATATCTTAGAAAACATCATCAAAAGAATTTATCCTTCCTTGAATTTCAGCCTTCTTTTTTTCACCGTCCCTCAGAAATTAGGCTTAGATATCCTTTGGTTACCTCATAAAACTATAGGTATTCAATATTATCAAGTTTTTCTAAAATGAGAGAGCCTTGCCTCTTATTTATACTCTCCAAGTAGCTTCCTTAAAAGCATCTTCTAGGTCGCTTTGCCCACTTTCCTTATTTTAGGGTTAACCCACTTCTAATTTATCCATTAAATTTATTATTTAAATAATTTATTTTGTATTCACTTTGAATTATAGTAAACTCATCAATTCACTTTATTATTTACCTTCTAAAATCTCTTAAACTACTTTGACTACTTTGACCTTTTGGGGCTTCTAGATGACATAAGAGAGTACTCCAACTTCGTAAGGCCATAACTTTCAAACCATGAGAAGTTATGTGATGTTCCACATACCACCAGAAATGGAATGACATGTACCATCCATATAGAAAGTATTACCTGAAAATATATCAAAACACATACCATTATCCATCAAACAAACTTGGGTCCATTACCCAAACCTGGGTTCTCCAACTTCTCATGGCCATAAATCTCTAACCGTGAGGAGTTATGTGATGTTCCACATACCACTGGAAATGGCATGACAAGCACTATCCATATAGGATATTTTTAATGACAAATTCATTGAAATTCATCTCATTATTCCACAAATAATCATGCGTTCTCTAACCATACTTATAGGATAACTCAATCTGCAAAGCATCTTCCCGTGAGGGCTTTCACCATAAGGGGACCACTTTGGAGTTCATCCATTTCTACTTGTTATCAACCATGACAAGAAAATAATGATTCATATTTACATCAAACAATTTGGGTCCATTACCCAACCTTTGTGCTATGGGGAATTCTTCAAGAGTTGACATCAATGACAATCAACCTTAATCAAATGCTAGCAAAAGATTGAAAACAGAGGCCCACCATGTCCCTGACAAAGGAAAATCCATTTATTCCCCTTCCTCTCCCTCCAATGGCTTTGAAAAACATATGTCTTCCTGGATGCATTTGAGGGGCGATTGTTCTCACGTTATCAACAAGATTAGGCCTAAAGGCTCAATGCAGCCAAAGGAAAATTGAGGAAAATCAAAGGGTAATAGCAGGAATCAAGGAAAGATTGCATCGTAGAGTGGGAAATATGGTTTTTGAGTTTTTTTAATTTTATCTATTTTTTATGACAATTGACTTCAGGAATTTTGGACAACATGTTTTATTTTGGATATATGAGTAATATGTTTTGAAAATAATTTCAAATATCATGAGCTAAATTGTCAAATGTGAATATGTGGATAGGAGTCACAAGGAGGTGTGTTTTTCTTAACTAAATAGTTATGTTATGATTGTTATGAGCTAATGGGAGTCACAAGGGGTCCCACCTACTAGTTATTATTTAATTATAACCCTTATTATGATTATTACTTTTCCCCTTAACTCAAAGTTTGTTGATTCTTTTAACTAACTTAACTAATGAGTTGGTTCAACTACTTCAACCAATTCCAATTTGTTTAAAAGAAAAAGGAAAAGGAGGAACAAGAGGGGGATAGAAGGAGAAACATACTAAGGTTTTCTCTTTGAGTCTATGTTGAGATAATTCAGTTTTCATTCATTCCTTAATTTATCCAAGCCTAATTATTTTTTATGATAGGAGGGTCTTATTGTAGACAACAAGATTCAGGGATGAATTACATTATTCAGAAATTTTTTTTTGTTGGACACACCGACCACATTTAGAAGGGGGGGGGTGAATGAGTGTGGAACTCTTTTCCCAAAACTTCCCTCTTTCACAAAACTCATTAGTTAGCAATCACTATTTACTCATTACTTATTGTTGTCATTTATAACCAGTTAGATGTGAATATATATCAACAACATACATTAGCAATATATCATCAACAAATTATCACCACAAGGAACAAAAATAACACAAGATGTATGTACAATTTTATTTTTATTACGGACTTCAATCCTTGGGGTTTTTCAGCAACAACTGAATTTAGTACAACTCTGTAAGAGCACCAGCTCTATATGCAAGACTCAACTTACATCCTTAGAACCAAGTGAGATGAGACAACAATCCTCCACATATATCAATCTGTCACAGGTACGTGACCTATCAGTAGTGCAACCCACGTGTGTACGCACCTTGGCTCACTACAACCCACGTGTGTACATGTTCAATTTGTATTACAACCTATGTGTTCCTTCTGAGTTACTTAGATTTTTCTCTTCAAAATAAACTCAGATCCTCTACAACCTGCAATCATATTCTCTTTTGTCTTTTACTATCCAAAATGACCCTCAGCTAGTCACAACACATCCAACCTCTCCAATAACTTATTCATGCTTCTCAACCATTCAATAAAAATGCTTATTAATCATGTATAAGAAACCAATACACTAGAACAATCATATCAACACTGAATCATAAGAGTGCTTCTCATTCCATCAACCAACACAAATCAAATCATAACAACCATACCAAGAATTCCTTAAGAATTCACCACACAATAAGAAATAGTATCCATCAAGATAATAATATAACCATACCAGAATTTTTATGGCAGATCTGAGCCCATAGAATATAGATCTGGAACCTGCTTCATTCTTCAAGAGCATGTCCTCAGCTCAACCATCAATCTCCATGACTTCATCCATTGTACATTCCCTGTCTTCATATATCTCGTGTATGTACACGCTCTGGCTCTCTGTAGACCGTGTACACCTCAGAAAATAGGGTTTCAGAACTTCCGAGACCTTTGTCGTCATGATCTCAGACATTGCCAAAACTTTGATGTGTCCATGAGATCATCCCAACACGCTCTCTCTCTCAGAATAGATATTCAATTCATGCTCAAGAGATACACACAAGATCTACACAAAGATCCTTCAAAAATGTACATTTCACAAGAGACCCTTGCCTCTTATTTATACTCTTCATCGTCTAGGTCAATTAACCCACTTCTAGCTCACTTAACCTGTTTTCCTCATTTTAGGGTTAACCACATTCCATAAATAGAAAGTTCTCCATTACTTTATCATTTAAATATTCCTCCTTGACTTTGTCACCTCACTTTATCATTTAAATAATATTCTTGATTTTGTCTCTTCACTTTATTATTTAAATAATCTTTCTTGATCTTGTCACTTTACTTTATCATTTAAATAATAATTTCTTCTTTTCAATCTCTTTGACTTATTTGACCTTTTGGGGCTTCAAGCCAACATATGAGGGTCCTCCAACTTCGCAAGGCCATAAATATCAAACCATGAGGAGTTATGTTACATTCCACATACCACCATAAATGGCATGACAAGCAATATCCATCTAGGATAGTTTCAACAACAACTTCATTGATATTCATCTCATTATTCCATAATCAACCATGGGTTCTCCAACCATTCTTCTAGTATAAATCATTCGTAAAGAATATTCCTATGAGATATTTCACCATAAGGGGACCACTTTTGATCCAGGTGGATATTGGTGGCCACCCACCTTTTCCAAATGGCTCAAAATGACTTTCTGGCAATTTTGGCAATTTACTATTTTTAGTAGGTTTTAACTTTCAGGGCCATTTTGAGGGCCTAAATGAAGGTTTTTCAAGATAGAGGTTCTCAATGATAGCCAAAGGAATTATTGAGCCTCCAAAATGAATCTCCTCGATGATACCTTTCCAACGAGCTATCACACCCCTAAAACGGAGATCGTATGCAAACGTTACGACCCCAGGAAGTTGATGCACCAACTTACCCAAACGGGGCCCACATGACTTTTGGCGCTTCATCTCCTAGGGTTAGGTTTTAGGATGTCTAGGAATTTTGGCATTCCTGTTTATTGTAAAAGGGCCTTCAGAGCCTCATTGTAACCATCTTCTTGAGAATGGGAGTAGCCGTCACATCTCTTCTCAGAGATAAGCTGCCACCATTCTAGCGAGTCTTTCACTCTGTATTTTTACAGTCTCTGTACATTTCTCTGATTAATAGAAATCGTGTATTACTATATATATGTGTTTATGGTTTCATCTCTGATACATTTCTATTATATTATTTAATATCTTCAATATCTCTGTGCATTTCTTTATTATATCTCCGCTCTCATTTCGTGTCGAAAATAATCCGGATCAATGGTATCAGAGTAGGTTGTTGTTGATAATTTTTTCAGTGCATGTCCCCGACGAGGTCCAAGTATAGAAAGTTGGGTCTCGAGCTTGTCTCTCTTGAAGACAATCACTCTCACACACCCAAGAAACCCTCAATGGCAGAAGAAAAGAAAAACGACGGAGCAGACGATCCTATCAATCTGTTGCTTGAGCAAGATCTCATGTGACAGAGGGACGAAATGATGGAGAATTTTTCCCACATCCTTCAACGCCTACCGATAGCATCAGGTGCATCTTCATCAAGCAGCCACTTTGGAGGCACCTCACCTTTCAAGGTATAGGTTAATTTTGATATTCATGTATTTGAAGGTCAAATAGATGCAAATGCCCTAGATAAATGGTTAAATTTGCTAGAAGGTTATTTCTCTGTTCATAATTTTTTCTACATGGAAAAGATCACCTTCGCACTCCTTAAGTCTCTCCCCCATGTCAAACATTGGTGGGAAACTTACTGGGAGCAGAGTTCCACAGAGGATTCTGGAATATATGGGGCCGGGCCCACTTGGAATTTTTTTGTGGATGCGGTAAAGGAACAGTACTACCCTGTTGGCAACTATGAGGATCAGTACATGAGATGGACCACACTATGTCAAGAGAAGGGCCAATCAGTTTTGGAGTTAACTAATAGCTTCCATACCTTGCACACCAAGCTGGGTATCAAAGACTCTGAACGACATTTGGTTCTGAAATACCGTGGGGCTCTACACAGATACATCCAAACTGAAATGGATTTTCTGGACATCTCATCACTCAGTGCTGCCTATCG
>ML784532.1:230305-244823 GCA_009831015.1 Picea engelmannii
AAGGTATAATGGTCATGTTTTTGTTAATTCTCCTTTTGATTATAACAAGAATAATCAAGTAAATCGGAACTTGTGGAAACTATATCCTTGTACTTACTGTCATTCACCTAAGCATTGTGTTGCCAAGTGTTGGAAGAGACAAAATTTGTACAGGAAACCTATGTCGTCCAGGAATGAAACACAACGTAAAGGCTCGAGTCCACAATGGAAGAAGGAGAAGATTAAACAGGTCTGGATGTCAAAAACTCGTTGTATGTTTTGCAACAAGAGTGGACATCAAAAGGCTAGCTGTTGGAAGCTTAATCTGGAGCTTCGTCCAAAGAAGGGCAAGAGGATTTTGCATGCACCCACGAAGGAGGAAGGATTACCAGCGAAGCAAGAAGAACACCGTGAAGGAAAGAAAGCAGTCACTTGGTTCTGCCAGAAGTGGATGTCTCAGCTTCATTGTGTTTTGCTTCCCCTGATGTAATCATCTTTCAGAGACAAAGAACAAGCCGGGTGGCCTATCCCGAGCTTGTCAAATGGTCAGTAACCTTTTGGGGACCAAAAGGTCTTATTGTTGGGAGGTGTGATCCGAAATCGGATTCAGAAGGCTGTCAGGGCATGAAAAATGCTCAAAAATGAAAGTGCTCGGAATCTGACGAAACCAACACCATTGTGTCCGGCTCGTCTTCCGGATTCCGGTGGTATAATTTTTATGTCAAACGGAGTCCATATGAGGAAGATATCGCATTCTGTCCGCCGAGCCAAACAGGCAAAATTTTGGAATGCTGACTGTACCTGTCTGTACAGTGACACGTGTCAGTCCGTACAGCTGACATGGCATAACCAGGATGCGACACGTGGCAGCATTGGAGGATGACATGTTGAAGCATCAGGAGAGGACACGTGGCGGCTACCGTACAGGACACGTGGCGGCTCCAGAGCGTGACACGTGTCAGGCAGTTTTGGCATTTTCAACGTACGGTTGGACTAATCCCGAGGTGACATGTGTCACCACTGGAAGGGTGACACGTGGCATGGGATGACATCAGCATCGTACGGTGGATGACGTGGAAGGATGACTGGGCAGATGACGTGGCGTACGGTAGAGCTGACGTGGCAGATGACGTGGACTAATCAGAAGCCGACACGTGTCAAGGTTTGATTGGTTGTTATGGTGCCACGTGGCCCAATCAGGGGCTGCCATGTGGCACCCCGGGTTTAGCCAATGACGGCTAGGTCAAAAGTTTTTATGGCTGGGGGATTCGAACCCCGGACCTCCCTTCGTCTACGCCTTAACACCGTTTTCCTAACCATTACACCGCATTATGTGACTTGTTATGTGGACGACACATATTGTATTTGTGTTGCATAGAGGGTTCGAACCGGCGGAAAAAGGGTCGGGGCCCAAGCCCCAGCCCTCGGCGCACATGACCGAACAGTGGAACCGGGAGCGCGGGGTAATGCACGCAGTTACAGTTTAAGTTTTGTTTAAACAGTTATTTCTATATGCGCAGGCAGTTCAAACTTTTAACCAATGGTTATGTTAACATAACCGTTAACATATGGTTAATTGATAAATTTGCCACGGTTATAACAAACGGTTACCATATGGGTTGGTTTAAACCGTGTTTTCAAACGGTTAGCGAATGGATGGTTGCGCGGGGGGGGCTTTAACATATAGCCGCGGTCCTATGATACCCATACGACCTTGCTATGAGGGGCGCGTGCCCAGGCAAAGGGGCTAAAGCCCAAAATTTAACTATATTATATAGTTACAAGTGGTTTTTCAACTAATTTTAATGTAATTAACTCATAATTGGGAGTTATTGGGCTTTTTTAGAGCCTAATTCTTGGGAGGAAGTTGGAGATTGACAACCAACTTTCCCACTATTTAACCAAGGCCATGTTGAGGCCATTTGGTAAGCTTTTGGAGAGAATTCAGAGCAGAGATGTTGATGCAAGGCCAAGATAAAGCCAGTTTGAGGCAGAGGAGTTGTTGAGGTAGAGATGCTGTCGGACGATTTCTGAGAGTTCGGTATATCCGTTTCAGGTGTCGTAAGTTGTGCAAGATTCTAGAGATCATGGCGAACAAGACCAGATCAGTCTAGGAGCCAATAGGCAATTGTAAATATGTACTAATAATCTTTCAAAAAGAAATCAAGAAGCCTCCCTCACAGAGAAAAGGCCCGGAGACGTAGGCAAAGTTGCCGAACTCCGTTATCAAACTTGTGCATTATGATTTGTTGTTTTCATTGTTTTTCAGATCTGAAAATATGTTAATGGATGTATAATGTGTTTTCTTTTCTCTCTCTTTCATTAAAGTTTCCTAATGGTTAATTAATGCATGCGAATAAAACTCAACCATAGTCATTCGAAAAATCCTGACGGATCACCATTGCTCCCCCTGGAACTATGCCTCTATGCTCTTTCTTCAAGTATAGGGCTCTTTTCTCCTCCTAGAACCATGGGAAGAAGAATGAATCCCCCTATTGGTATGTCTCCCCCTATATTCTCTATAAGATGAACAATATGCTACCATATGAAGATCCTTAGACCTTTTTATGCATCAAACTCATGCCATACCAACCATCATGAAACAAAAGATATGTCAACAATAAAATATAGAATCATGAGTAGAACATCACCCAAGTAGATCATGTACCAATTATGTGCCCATCATGCACAACACCCATGTACATCAACCATGTACATCAATACCATACAATGTGCCGTAAGATCTTATCAATGGAATGTATCAACCATATGTCAACATGTGCATCTACCAATATGCCAACCATGTGCATCTACCAATATGCCAACCATGTGTCATAACCATGTATCTCAAACAAATACCAATTGTTGTGCTAATCAAGTAAAACCAATGGTGTAATATCATCAAGCATATGCCTTATATGAGTGTACCAAACATGTACATCAACATGTATCACCACTTGTGTTGCACCCTTTTCGTCACCTTGGTGAGAAAATGAGAGGTGCTTACATGCCCAGTTGGGTCTTGCTGAGCATGACAGTTGTAGAGGAAAGAGTTAGAGAAAGAAAAACAAAACTATAAGAAAGAATTAAACTAATACAAACTAAAATCATAAGCATATGGGTATAGAGATAACAAACACAAAAATACCAATATCACCAATGTTTTTAGGTTGATCTATTGATGAAATCAAAGCACAATGAAGAAAGGGGACTATGATTCCCTTCCTCCAAAGGAAGGCTCTTGGACCCTCACAAACTTGCTCTCCTTACAACAAGAAAAATAAAAATGGTGATGAAAGAACTCCTTTGCAAATCCACTCAATGGAGAGGTGGATTGCTCAATGAAATGGTGCCAAAGTGATCTTGTCAAGGATGGAGTCCTTAAAACAATATAGGCAGCATAACATTGCATGAAATTCCTTGAGAAAATGAGGTTTCTTCATGGATTTTTATAGCATTGCATTGGGTTATTGTGTAACTCCTTTGTAGTGTGAAAAGAGGCCATTTAGGGCATTATTAGGTCTTTGACCAGCCCACCATTCGGATTTAGCTCAAATTTGAGGGTCAAATCGGCTTGGGAGCTGATCCATAAGTGGTTGTGAGGCCGACCAATTCAATAAATGCACCGTTTAGCAGGTGCGCGGGTTTTTGCACCAACATCCGTGCATCGTGCACGTATGCGCGCATGGTACGTTCCTGTTTCGCACATGTGCGCACGTACCCAACTTCTGTAAAGCGCTCTTCAATTTTTCACTACTTTGTATAGTTTTTTACCTTTTTGGAATGCTGTGAAATTAATTCAGTGCCATGAATGACTTCATTACTGTTTGACGATGCTGAGTTCTTGTTGCCATGTGCGGAAGAAATTCCAGTGATAACAGATGCCCCCTGATGGATGAGGTTAGGAGAATACGTATAGCCTAAATCGATCAATGTTTCTTCTACTGAGAATGTGGTTGTAAGATAGAGCAAGAGTGGGATCGTTCAGAGTGATCCGTTGGAGAAAAAAAGGGAACCGGTAGGACCCGACCTTCTGTGAGTTGTGCAAAATAGAAAATTGTGTACAAACGAGGAGGGCATGCCCCATGCTCGTGTTATGTAACTCTTGAAAAAAAAAGACTGAAGTGTCGGTGTAGACAACTGCAATACCCTCGGGGGTAGTGATGATAAAGGCAGAAGACAATTATGCAAAGGAACATACTCTGAAAAATAGGCAATGATCGCGGGAAATAAGTACCGGCGATGATGCGGGCATTGATGGCCCTACCACATTCAGAGGTCTTCGGCAAATGATGAAAATAACTGCAATAGTCACACAGTAAGACCCACCATAACATGAGAAAGTGTTGGCGTCGAATGTTATGGGGGCCAATGACAGCAGGGAGCAATGGTGTTTCACCCTGTGCCGTCCGAGATCTCTCATTGAATGGAGAATGAGAATCAAGATACTTTCACCCTTCTGGAAAATTATGCCAATGTCGACAAAAGGGGAGCACAACTCCCAGAAGGAAGGAGCTTCGTAGAATCTACTGAGGTGAGGAAGTGGCAGAGGTACATGGACGAAGTCAAGAAGTGGGAAGACTCAAGACTGCCCTTGGTTGGAGGATGTATGAGATAAAAAGTGGCCGCAACTGTGTAACAAGGTCGAGTGTTAGGTGGACTACAAGACCGGTGATAAGTTGTGCCAGAGGCGGGTCAAGGTGAACAAATTCATAGGGTAGAGGTAAGTGACCTGTGGAGTACTCTGAAGATATGGACGATGCCGTCAAGGATAAACGATAAGTAATGCTCCAACCAAGGGTAACATGGGTTGCACGTGGCCAAAAAAGGAAGCAAGTCGCCAACGGTGACGACAAAAAATGTAATGACTAGAAATCAAGGCGTTTGTACAATAAATAATGAATAATTTGGGGAGAAATGTACAAATACAGAAACGGGTGCCCCAGTGTGATATGGGTGGCCCACATAGGGCATAGTGTGCTTGGAAGACTGATGAAGGGTGGGGGACCCATTGGTGAGTTTCTGTATGAGGTAGGTGAAATGAGGGTAGGTTCGCATATGGGAAAACTGATTGTGGATGAAATGGAGGGTTCGTGATATTGCGGAGATGCAGGTAAAAAAATAGAACCGTTAAGAGATAATATGGGAGTCCATGTGGGAAAGATAGAAAAATGAGGAGAAGGAGTATGTGGCTGATTCACGTCATGATGAAAGACTATCGGGACTCCCATCCCTAAAGGGTAATGAAAAACAGCATGAGTGTCAAAAAAGTGGCAAAAGGTGCTATAAATGGGACAAATCATGTGGGTAAGAATGCTACCATGTAACAGTACCGAAGATGCAAGTGGAGGCATGGGTACTGCAGAGCCGAGAATGAGGATCCTAAAGGTCAATATTAGAGGGTGTGACTGGAAATGTAAATGCAATACAACGGGAGAGACTACATGCCAGTGCTGAGTATATACCTGAAGGGATGATGTCGATGAATGATGAGAAAGTACCTGCACACATAACAACCAAATACCCAAAGTGAACAATATCTGAAGAGAATCAAAGATATGAGCATGTATTTGATAAATGTGACTATGTGTGTGCATACCTAACCATGATATGAAAAAGGTTCCCCGGGGGCTCAGGATGAAAAGTGACCCAGGGACGGCTAGGATATAGGTGGCGGGATGCTAATCCCGTGGCTGAAGACGGTTTGAAAAATGGACACCTTGGGCTCCCGGAATGGTGAGTGGAAGTTTGGCAAAAGGCCTATATATAGTTGTAGGGCCCACATTACCACCTCATTTATACATGCTGCAATAATGACTGGACAAGCAGTTTTCAGAGGTGATTTGGAGATTTGGGGAGGACGAGGCATCTGATCGACGTTCTGTGAGTATCAGGTTAGTGGTCTGATCATCCTGCATAGAAATAGGTTTTCAATTTTTGGGCAGGGTTTGTACGGAGGGCCGTACAGGGGTTTTTAGGGGGTTTTTTATGGGGTGTGGGCCCACATGCGCGGGAGATTCGGTGAAAGGTATGCATACGTGCGCGCTTGTACACCGAATATACGTGCATGGGTGCGCAGTAGGGGGAATTTAAGGCACGCCCGAAGGGCGCGCCTGTGTGTTGAACAGGCGCGCATTAGTGCGCGCCTGTAGTTTTGACAGGCGCGTACTAATGCGCATCTGTATAGTAAACAAGCACACTTAAGAGTGCGCCTGTGAAGAAAACAAGTGCGCATTGAGGTGCACCTGTTCGGTGTACAGGCGCGCATATATGCGCGCCTGTGTGCTGAACAGGCGTGCATGTGTGTGCGCTTGTGGGAACAAAAACCGCGCCTAGAAGGCAAGGTTGAAGGGTAAAAAATGAGTCTTTTTGATGCTGTTGATGGTTGTCTGAGCTGATATAGGACTCTGTGTTGTTTGTAGGTGGCCAACAGTGATGATGCCAGTGCGGTGGCGAGAGCGAGACTGGGCCCAGCTGCGAGACGCCGTGGCCATTGAGGGGCCCAGAGTGTGTGCGACTTTGGCAGCCTGTGGGTTGCTAAAGTTTTTTGAGTGCCCGTTGATACGGATGCAGGAGTATCTACTACAGTTCCTGCTCCAGATGTGGAGTCTGAAGATGCACTACTTCCTTGTGTGAGGAGAGCAGATCCCCTTCACTGCGGTGGAGGATGTATATCTCCTGACTGGGCTCCCCTTTCGGGGAACGCCCTTACCGGCGGAGCTGGTGCTGCCTAGGGCTACTTTGTTTGCTGATGTTGGCTGGAGATATTGTTCAGGTCTGAACTTTATGTCTGAGACTGTGGTGAGCATTGGTGCGATAGAATCCCTGGCACATCATTGTATAGCGATGATGATTGTACAGGTATACAGGTCACTGGCGACCTAGCGGATTAGTGGTGGCCAACTGTTGATGCTGGAGAGAGTATTGGATGGCGAGCAGTTCGCTTGGGGACTGACGCTTCATGCTAGGATGGTGGCACAGTTGGACCACTGTCGGTCCACTGATGGAGGAGAGTTTGCTTTCGGGTCCATCTTAGTAGTCTGGTTTTTGGAGAGGGTGTCGATGTTGTGCCCGAGGGTTCTGTTGGAGATGTCGGGGGCACGAGAGCTGCAATTGAGGTGGTGGTCGACAGTTTTGGTTCGCCACGGTGGTGGCGAAGGTGGCCACTTCTTTTCGGCAGAGGCGACACGGATATGGAAGCAGATGCCGCAGGTAGTAATTCGGTACCCCTATGCTGGGGTTGACTTCCGGGGTGACCCGGACATGGTGCTGCCTCCAGGGGAGGTGTTTGACCATCGAGGTACGTGTAGTATTGTGTATGTTTTTTATTTATGTTGTCTATAGGCTGGTGAGCCTATTTTTTGTACCGAGGTGCTACATTGTCCTACAAATACATGTATTTTTGTATGTAAACATTCAGATGGCCTGATGGGCTTTTATATATATATATGAGTATACATATTTTGAGATCCTGATGTTGTCTACATGTGTTTTTTTTTTTTGTTTTTTGTTTTAGCTGATGATTTTGATGATGTCTATTCTATATTTATGCTGTGACAGGATTTGTGAGATGTTTATGTATGTGTAGCTTGATGTGATATATGTCAATCTAACACCATGTTAGCTATTTGATCTGTTGCTTGATTCAATTGTCTTGGAATATGTGTAAATGTAATGGAATCAAAATGTCGGGATAAAATCCTAACCTGCAGGTATTTGCGAAAGAGGCATGGATCGCGTACACGGTAAACATTGTTGAGCTGGAGAATGACTAGTTGAGAGTCGAGGAAGATTCTAAGGTGACGAATATGATGATGTTGGGCGTCGGCCAGGAGGCCAATGACTGTAGTGTATTCGGCTTGGTTGTTGGTTGTTGGCCCCAAATATATGCCGCTTGAATGTAGCATTTCATGTGAGGGGGTGTAGAGAGCCCAAGCAGCCGAAGCGAGATTTTGTGTCCAACGGCTAGTGTCGTCGGCATAACCAATGTGGTAGGATGGTGGAGGAAGCATCTGTCAATAGCACAAAGGATAGTTTAGATGCGAGGGGAGGAGAAAAAGATTAAAAACACTAGAAAAGAAATAACCTAAAGTAGAATGACTACTTTTAAGAATAAAATTTCTTGGGATACAACCCGTTGACGGGTTATTTGAGAGAGAGGCCTTCGGGAGAGGCCAAGATAGATGCACCTTTGGTGAGGCAATGTTGGATAACGTAAGGGCCATGCCAAAGTGATTCAAATTTTTCGTGGCCAAAGGTATCATGAGCGATATCATAAGCTAGGATGAGGTCACCTTCACGAAATGATCGAAGGTTGACATGGCGATCAAAGGTAGCCTTGGATCGTTTTTTAGCTGCCTCGTTGTTCTGTAAGGAAGATCGACGATCTTCATCCAGAGACTCCAAGTTTAGCAAGTGTTGCTCCATTGGAGCAGTGTCAAGTAATAGCTCAATTGCGGTGCGTAAGGTGGGAATTTCGCACTCGATGGGAAGAGTTGTCTCGACCCCATGGACTAAATGAATTGGTGTGAAACCAGTAGCGGTATTTACTGCCGTTCGATAATCCCATAGTGCAGAAAATAACATATGATGCCAATTGGTTTTATGTTTATTAACTGTGCGCTGTAACATGGTCTTGAGGACTTTGTTAACTGCCTCAACCTGTCTGTTTGACTGAGGATAATATGGTGAGGCAAACTCGTGAGAGAAGCCTAACCGAGATGAGAGTTTGATGAAGATCTCATTATTGAAGTGTTTCCCATGGTCGAAAACAAGTTGGAGTGGTACACCAAAACGGGATATGACGTGGTTAAAGAAAAAGCGTGCTGCAGTGTCAGCGGTATTGTTGAAAGTGGGCATAGCTTCAGCCCATTTGGTGAAGTAATCAACGGCGAAAACAATGTATTTGTGACCATTGCTGGAGGGGGGATTACAAGTCATAAAGTTGATGCCCCATTTAGAAAAAGGGTCTGCAGTAATGATAGGGTGAAGAAGAGCGGGGGGAGCTCGGGCTTTGTTGGCATAGAGCTGACATTTCTCACATCGTTTCACGGCATGAATGCAATCATGAAACAGGGTAGGCCAAAAGTAACCAGCTTGGATAATCTTTTGAGCAGTGGATATACCCGAAAGGTGGCCCCCACATGCGTCGCTGTGGCAGTCATTTAAGACTCTGTTGGCCTCATCAATAGTCAGGCATCGACGAAGAATGGTGTCAACGCCCCGCCGGTATAGGATGTCTCCGATGAGGAGATAGCGGGGGGCCTGATGGCGAATACACTGACAATCATCTCATGATAGGTGGATACCAAACTTTTGAGTTCGTAGGTAGACGAGAAGATCGCCATACCAAGGATCATCCAAAGTGATATAAAAGAGATGTTCGTCAGGAAAGTCGGTGTTGATCGGGGCACTGGGGGTGTCAGAGGGGAGGGCCGTGACAAGTTTGGCGAGAACGAGGGCCTTCTTACTCTTAGGTGTTGAGAACTCAAGGTCGTACTCTTGAAGGACAATTATCCATCGAGCGATTTTGTCGTTAACTTGTCGACGGCTGAGCAAGTATTGCATAGGGTTGGAATCTGCGACAGCCTTTGTGGTGCGAAGCAGAATGTAATTGCGCAGTTTCTGGACTGTGAGGACAACTGCAAGAGCAAGTTTCTCTTCGTGTTTATACTTCAAGGGTGGCCCTGAGAGGTTCTTACTAACGTAGTAAATGACGTGTTCATGATTTTCATCTCCGAGCTGGATGAGGACGCTGGCTACTGATACAGCTGATGCTAATATGTAGAGGATGTAGTCGCGATTGTAGTCAGGTGCACTAATTAAAGGTGCATTTGAAAGCGCTTCTTTAAGATTGTCAAATGACTGTTGGGCATAGTCTTCCCAATGAAAAGGGATGTCGTGACGTATTAAGCGGAGGAAATCATGTGCGCGTATGGCGTAATTAGGAACAAAGCGTCTGAGAAAGTTATCTTTTCCCTGTAGACTCTGAAGTTGCCATAAATTATGAGGAGGTGGAATTTTGGTGATAGCTTTGACTTTGAGGGGGTCCACGATAATACCACTTTGGGAAACAATAAAACTGAGGAGGCGCCCGACGGTGACATAGAATACACACTTGAGAGGATTCAAGCGGATGTTATACTGACGACACCGTTGAAAAATGATTCGTAAATCATCGAGATGCTGGGTGTGTTTCTTGGATCAAGATGTGAGTTCGTCCAAGTAGGTGAGGATGATTTCAGCCAGATCATGAAAGATGTATGTCATCGCTCGCTGGAAAGTTGCGTCGACATTTTTTAAGCTGAAAGGCATGACACGATATGCAAAAGTACCCCATGGGGTAATGAATGCGGTTTTATACTGATCAGATGGGTGAATTTGAATTTGGTTATATCCAAAGAATCTGTCCATAAAGGAGAGAGCCTCGTGGCCGGCGCAGTCGTCGATAATTTGATCGATGAAAGGCATTGGAAAGTTGTTTTTTGGACATGCGTTATTGAGATCGTGAAAGTTAGTGCAAATGTGGATAGTGACCTATTTTTTGTTGACGGGTACAGGGTTGGAAACCCATGAAGTATAAGCGATGGGGTAAATAAACTCGGCCGTACGTAATTTGTCAATTTCGGCTTTGATAGCCGCGGCTTTAGATGGGTGTAGCGATCGCTGTTTCTGGCAAATTGGTGTGATGTCAAGCCAGGTATCAATGTGATGCTTGACAATAGAGGGATCGAGGCCAGGAATTTTTGTGTATGACCAAGTGAAAATATCCCGATATTCCTAGAAGAGGGCTTTATATGTGGCAATTTCCTGAGGAGTGCAAGCAACTCCAATGATGATTTCTTCGACGATGCCATTTTTAACGAAAATGTCGATTTTGATGGTGGGGGAAATGTTGGACATATTACCTTCTTCAAAAGCGTCAGGGGCAGGAATGGGATTGTTGAAGCAATCGATAGGCCCTGATGGGATAAAATCTTTGGTTTCAACCACGTAAATGGGGTTTTGGTTAGGAGGCATGAGGGCTTCCTGTGGAGAGAAGAGTGCGTGGTGATGTAGTGCATCCCAGGGAGAGTCTGGGTGGTTTAGCTCTTCGAGTATTTCCTCGTTGGATTGGAAACGCTGGGAATACAAGGGGTCATGAGGAGTGATCTCGGTAACAGTGTGGTTGCCCCCTGATGGAGAAGTAGAGGGAGCAAGGCTAGGAGATGGTGAGGGTTCACTTGACATGAACCATATATTGAAGTACTGAGGGGTACCCGTGGTGGTTGGGTGGAGAGTTTCTGTAGGGGATTGAGCAGGAGAGTTGGGGGGGTTGTGGGGTAAATCCTCAGAGACATCATTTAAGAACCATGGAGGCGTTGGGATTGCCTTGGGGTCAGGAGAAATGACATGAAGATCCTTGAGTGATGAAGTAATATCAACTATCGCCTCTGGGGGTTGGTGAAGCAGGGCCAATTGACGTTGCCTGTATGCAAGGATCATAGGACACAGGTATGTAAAGTGAGATAATGAATCGCAGAGAGAGAAAGGGCATATCATATGTTCATTGACTGAAGTGGTGACATAGCGAATGTCAGTGATATTTGACGAGGATGTAGGAGGGCGTGGGTTGTTCTGGAAGTTCTGGCGCACAACGGCCAAAGTCTGCCGAAAGTGTGGCAGTGTTGGGAAATGATGGGTGTAATGGCCATACTCTGAAAATATAGCACAAGCATATTTGGTCCTCAACCCTTTACTACTGGAAGGGTTGGTGGTAGTAGTGGGACTAGTAGTAGTGACGGGTGTTGTGGGAGTTTGATTGAGGGGAATCAAATTCTGTAATTCTGGTAGTGAGGGACAGTTGTTGGTTTGATGTCCCTCCTTTTCACATAGTGCGCAAGGTGGTGGGATGTGTGTAGGAAGTGGAATAGTGGGCTCCTTCTTCTTTCACCTGCCCCCAGTTGTAGCAGGGGGGTTAGGGAGTATGGGGGTAGTGGGGGAAAGGATGGTCGAGGGACTATCTCAGGTGGATGTAGATACCACAATGGGATTGCTAACACCATATTGGGTAGTGTGAGCGTTGCAACTACCTCAAAAGCTTCTATACCGGGTGGAGGGTAAAAGAAGGGAATTTGAGTGAGGGGTTGGGGAACTGTCTCCTAGACGGGACTATGCCCTTGAGGGGATGTGGATTTGTGGATGTTTTGGGTCGACGACTGCGCAAGAGGCTCTAGTGGGAGTGGTTCTGCAACTATTGAGATGTCAGGAATGACTGAAGCCTCCTGAGGAGGATTAGCATCCTCTGTGTGAGTTCCATTAGATGAGATGACACATACTTGATTAGCAGGATGAAGGAGTGGTGGTGCTCCATGGCACGTCCCTAACAAGGATGGATCTTTAAAAATCCCAGGACCCATCTCGACGAGGGGATATGCATCTTGGTTGGTGTGGATGAGAGGAAGAATGTTATCGAGATTAGCAGAGGGGTTAGGCTCATAATGTGAGACTTGGTCGACAGTCACGATCTTCCTATTGTGAGGAAACATCATGGTCCTAAAGATGGAAGATTCTACTACCTTCATAGCGTACATGTAGCTACGACCAAAGAAGATATTGTAATCGAGTAGAGCGTCGATAACTTTGATGTCTATGAGAATAGTTTTTCCCCTGACTTCAACGAGGACATTTTGGAAGAGCCCTTCAGGAGATGATGGTCGTCCGTCATAAGCTCGTAATGTGATGGCAGAGGGAATGAGTTCCGGGGAACCAAGTTTCTTCCATACGGTTTTGGACATGATGCACGTAGAGGCACCTTCATCGATGATGCACAGATGAACTGTGATGTTCCGTATTTTCACTGGTATTTGAAAAGTGATGATGGCGGGAAGACGAGGTTCACCGCTATCAAGATCAAAAGTGATGAGTCGAGTATCTGCAGGGTCGACTGCCCCCAAGGTGGAAAGTAGTGATTTTCATTGAGTAGGACAAGTCTGGAGGACTTCCAAGACGGACATGGCAGCTAGGGATTGTGCTAAGTCATCTACCAAACTATAGTTATGAGCTACCCTAGCCTGTGGGTTGTGGAAATTCCTGCGCAAGGGTATGCAAGCGATGCGTAGTGGTGGTTTGGCGAACGGGTGAGGGATCACCAATGGGGGTCCCGTTGGTGTAGTGTTTGTCTCTAGGGATATGGGAGTAGACTCAATGGGTGCATGATACTGACGATTACAGGTTTGCAAAAGGATTTCTTCCTCACTGGTGAGGAGGATTGTATGCTCTGCAGGTTTGTTAGGGTTTGGGTATTGTCCCCCTTGAGGTGGGGGATGTTGTGTGTCTTGTTGGGTGTTTATCGCACCTTGATGTGGAATAGGATTTTGCAGCACGATGGGAGGGGGTTGTTGCACATATTGTTGTGGTTCCTGCTAAGGTGTAGGTTGTGCAGGAGAATGGGGAAGACTACCAGAGTCTTTCAACCATTTGAAATCAACAATCTGATGGAAATGGTGAGTGTAATGACCCAACTCACCACAAAGGGAACAAGGGAATATGGTTTTAACATTATTCCTCCCTTGGCATTTGTTACTATTGCCCCCATGGGGGTTTTGGTTCCCTTGGTTCTGGTTGCCCCCAGTGGGTTGGTGTTGTGGGGGTTGATTCTCGCCTTGACCTGGGTTGTTGTTATTCCTGTTCCGTCCTTTCTTCTTGGCATTGCTCAATGGGTGAGTTGGGTTGGCTGTATTCAACTGTTCAAAATTTTGGTATTGTTGAGCAGCAGAAGGTTGAACAAAATTTACCCCCGCATGTGGATGTGGGGGAGCCATGGGTTGTGGAGGACCAGGGAATGGGAAGTATGGATTTTGTGGTGGTACCGATCCATAAGGTACATAGGAAGGCGTAGTTCTTTCACTAGTACTATAAGCTAATGTTGAGGGAGTACCACTGTTCGTGGGAATAGGTGGATGTATGGGAGGTGTTGGTGGTGGTCTACTGATGGGTGGAGGTATGGTTACAGGGTATGGCAGTTGATAAGGGGGTGGGGGGTAATAAGAAGTGCCCCCATATGTCGGCGGGTATTGAGGTGTTCCATACATCAGTGGTGGTTGGGGTTGTGGACCATGGTGTGTGGTGGCACCTATTATTCCGTCTGCTAAGTGAGACATCCCAGGTTTGTCTTGGCCAAATGGCACATGTTTTGGATGATCAGGAAGTACCATGTATAAGTACCCTGACTATGCATAGATGAGGTCATACTGTTGGGCCTTATTGATGGCTTCCTCTTCATATTGAGGGAAGGTAGAAGCTACATCCTTACCAAGGAGAGAGACAAGTGATCTAAGAAACCAATCGAGACATTGTTGCTTGGTGGTTTCTGCTTTACACAAACTACGTCGCCTACGCCACTCATGAATGTGGTTAGCGATGTGTGTGGCTGAGGTTTGTTTGAAGTTAGACAGTAGTTCTAGACCATTGTCATGGCGGATGGGTAATTGGAAGAAGGTCAAGAATGCTTTGGCCAATGACTCAAAGGTCCCATGGGACCCTGATTTTTCTTCGACAT
>ML784532.1:258850-290618 GCA_009831015.1 Picea engelmannii
AGGAAGATCCTTCTAGAAGCGGAAGCTTCTATTAGGTCTTCTTACATCCGCATAATTCTCTTTTATTGAAAGGTCTTATTAATATTGACCTTTATTACATCCGAATACATTAATCTACCCATGTGCGGGTTAGGACCTTAACAGAATTTCTATGGAAGATATGAGCCCATAGAATACAGATCTAGAACCTGCTTCAGTCTTCAAGAGCCTATACTCATATCAACCATAAATATCCATGAATTCATCCATTGTACGCACCCTATCTTCATACGACTCGCGTATGTACGCGCCCTGTCTCTCTGTAGCCCACGTACACCTCAGAAACTAGGGTTTCTGAACCTCCGAGACTTTTTCCATCATGATCTCAGACATTGCTCAAACTTTGATGCGTCCATGAGATCATCCTCACAATCTCTCTTAGAATAGATATTCAATTCATGCTTAAGAGATACACACAATATCTACACAAAGATCCTCCAAAAATGTACATTTCACAAGAGACCCTTGCCTCTTATTTATACTCTTCATCTTCTATGTGACTTAACCAACTTCTAGGTCACTTAACCTGTTTCCCTCATTTTAGGGTTAACCAATTTCCATAAATAGAAATTTCTCCATTACTTTATCATTTAAATATTCCTCCTTGACTTTGTCACCTCACTTTATCATTTAAATAATCTTCTTTGATATTGTCTCTTCACTTTATTATTTAAATAATCCTTCTTGACTTTGTCACTTTACTTTATCATTTAAATAATCATTTCTTCTTTGCAAGATCTTTGACTTATTTGAACTTTTGGGGCTTAAAGCCAACATATGAGGGTCCTCCAACCTCATAAGGCTATAACTCTCAAACCATGAGGAGTTATGTGACATTCCACATACCACCAGAAATGGCATGCAAGGACTATCCATCTAGGATAGTTTCACCAACAACTTCATTGATCTTCATCTCATTATTCCACAATCAACCATGGGTTCTCCAACCATTCTTCTAGGATAACTCATCCATAAAGTGTCTTCCCATGAGGGATTTCACCATAAGGGGACCACTTTGGAGTTCATCCATTTTTACACTTTATCAACCATGATAATACTATAATGATCAATCTAAATATGCATCATATATCAAGGAAATCACATCGATCCATATTCATCTTTACATCATGTATCAATGACAACTCATTGATCCATATTCATCTTTTCATGCCATCATATGCATCATATACTTGAAATCTATCCATTCTCATCAAGGACAATACATATTACATTTGAAATCAATCATAAATCAATCAATCCTTTGGCATCAATCAATCACTTGACATCAATCAATGAAATCAATCAATCAAACCATTGGTATCAATGACAACATGATCCAACGGTTTTTTAGAGGTGTTGATCTATCTTTGATAGTCTATGTAGACTTGTCTGTTTGTGAATTAGTTTTCATGACTCACAAAGGCTATTGTGCAGAGTCAACTGGGAAACAATATGTGGCAAGCTGATCCAAATTTTTAGAGTTCAATTTTGATTTTCTGTCAAAGGTCCTTTTGTATGTTCCATCAGGGATCTCTAAGTTTGACTTTGGTCCTAAATTTTTGCATGAAATTTTGTAAAGAGAGTGACCCTTTGGTGAATTGGAATGAAATAAAGGATTTCTTTATGTCTCATATTTCTTGATTATCATCTTGTTGTATTTAATTCTATCTTTACATGTACTTCAACAACTGTTATATTCATAAAATTACATAAAAAGTAAATTTCCAACAATCTTTTTATTGATAAAATACTAGCCTAAGTACTAGTAATTAATACTTGTGAGTTAGGATGTTATTTTTGTTGGATATAAACATAGGGTGATATTCCCGTCTATTTTGATTTAGCCAAGAAGAATCTAAAAATGCTTGAGTAAGATCATTTCATATCTTTTCCTCGACATTTATTTGGCGACCATACTGGGGAGATCTTCGATATCTCTCTGGTTAATTTTTATACTCAATTTTCATTGATACATCTTTCTTTTTTTGATATTGATTCTTTGACTGTTTTATTCTTAATGATTGTTCTTATTGCAAGGCATTCCAATATTGAGCCCAATCTTCAATATCAGGCCAACATTGCTTTGAACCTATTTAACACCATTTTAGACACTGCCAACACCTGTGCCAAGCTTAACCATTCTTGGGCAGAAATTGAACTAGATATTAGTGCTCAAGAACAATTGGAAGCTAGATGTAGATAACCTAGAAATCAATAGTGATCCTTTTGTTTCTTCAAGTTTTGGAATTTCTTTCATGTCCTTAGATTCTTGCGCTTCTAGAAAAAGAAGAGGCTTGTCACCTGAAATAAATCCTATTGTTGAAATAGGAAGAAGAAACACTATGCTATCTACCCAAAAAAGTGTTCTAAAGAGAACTTTATCTGATTCATCCAGTTCGTCCTTCTTTCCCTCATCTATCATCCATAGGATGGAATCTAGTGGTGGCTCTGGTGGCACTGGAAGTGCTACATCTTCTCAGTAATCATCGTCATTAGTGATTGGTATCTTATATAGCCACCATATCCCTATTCAATCTACCACAAATCCCACCAAAGTCATTAAAAAGTATTGGCTTTTTCAGTTCGAAGAAGATACCACAACCACACCATGGCATGTGTCCTCTCCTCTTAACCTAGAACCTGCTACTCATCCACTTCCGAAGTTTAAAGAGCACCTGCATAAGTTTTCAGGAAATAAAACTGTCAGTACAAATGAACACCTGGTGGCATTTTCTAATTCTTGTCATAACATAGGGGCCAACTACAATGACACTTGCATGCTCTTATTCGTCAATTCCTTGGAAGGAAAGGCTGTGACCAAATTCTTTGACCTTCCTCCTAAGATTCAGTCTACTTGGGAGGAGTTAATCTATTGGTTCTGATCCACTTATGGGAAATCCAAAATCCCCGCCGAGAAGTTAAGGGAATAAAATAATGTCACCTATAAGGATGGTGAGACCATAAAGTCTTTCAACTTGCGTTTCACCAAGTTATACAATCAAATCCACAAACTTATCCGCCCTTAGAAACAATCCTCTTTCATTCATTACTACAATGCATTTCCTTTCCCCTACCATCATAGGCTTGAGGAAAAATCCATTGATAATCTCAGTTCTGCTCTGCATGATTTCTGAGAGTATGATGAACAAATTGAAAGAACTCGTCTTCCCTAGGGAGAATCGGTTAGACAAATAGACATGTATGCCCTCTTATAGATAGTACAAGACATGAATAATTTTATGATAATGTATGAGTGGAAAAGAATTGTCTCCCCCCTCACCCCTAGAGCTTCATCCTCTTCTGCACCCTCCTTTAGGAATCTAGTTGAAAATAATTTTCATCCTAAGGCTATCTTGCCTTGGAGTTGGTGTAAATTTTGCGAGGAACACCAAGAAGAAACCACATGTGAGGTAAAGAAGAGTGCCAAAGATAAGATCTTTGGTAAAATACCAGAATATACTATTGTTGTCTTAGATTTTGCAGAGCCAAAGGATTTTATGGTCATCAATACTAGGAACAAAGCCTATGCTCCCAAGGGAAAATTTGATCCTCCCCACAGTTATTCTGGCCCAAGCTCATCCTCAACCGCTGCTACTCTCCAGGTTCCTAAGGTTACTGAGAGTCAAGGAATCACTCCTCCTCTCCCATCTTTCAAATACAATATCTTGAATCAGTTGGCCAACATCAAAGCAAATGCAACCCTTCTAGACATGGTTTTCGTCCCTGAATAACAGATGCATCTAAAACAATTCATGGAAGGAAAAGCTTATGTTGTATCCAATATTTATGAAGAGGTAAATGAAGAGGATTCTTTTGTAAATAAAGTAGGTGTACATAACTTTAGATACCCTATAAAAACTCCACCTTTTTATATTTCTATAAATATTATGGATACGATTTCCCGTTGTTGCCTCATTGATGGTGGTTCGGACCCAAGTGTGATGTCGAAGATTATTATGGAAGAGATAGGCTTGTCTTATACAAATGAAAATGCCAGAAGCATGATCTCCTATAATAGTCTACAACAAACAACCATAGGTGATATTAAGGACGTAACCTTCATTTTATGCGCTCATCCTGAGATAAGGAAAACCCTCAGCATTCAAGTAATTGACATCCCTGTAATAAATTACTCAATTATCTTGGGAATATATTGGCAAGCCTTAGCAGGTGGATACATCTCACTCGACGAGACACATTTATCTATTCCTCAGAATGGTATGAACATTATAGTCCTTAGAGAGGGAATAATTTCACCCTACATAGAGAGTGTTCTGCAATCTAGCGTAAACTATATCGAAGAGGACCTAGGAGTGTACTCCATCTTTGATGAAGAGGAGAATATTCCTTTGGAAAGAATCAATTTAGATGATGATATGTGGCATATTCACTTTGATGGTTCACGCTCTAATGAAGGTATTGGGAATAGTATTATCTTGGTTTATCTTGCAGGAAGAATTCATAATCTATCTTACAGGTTCGAGTTTTCTTGTACTAACAATGACTCTAAGTTCAAAGCTTTATTATTAGGTATTGAAAATGCCCTTAATCTTGGTTGTGGTCACCTTTCAATTTTCAGAGATTCTGAGCTTGTTGTGAACTCGATACGAAAAATGTGTGCTCCTAGAAACAAGCTGATGGAACGATACTCCCAAATTGTTTGGGCACTTATCTCGAACCTTTTATCCTTCAAAAGAACTCATGTTAAGAGGGAGTTGAATCCAATGGCTGGTCGGTTATCTATCTTTGCAACTTCTCATAAACAACAACTTTTACCTCGCATTCTTGATTGTTCTTTTCAATCTCTATATCTTCCATATATCCCTGACAATGTAGAATATTGGCAGGTCCTCCCTAACAATGAGAACAGTTATGCTTTCATTCAAGATGAACCTTTTAAGCTCGAGGATATTATATCCATAGAAAACAATAAAATTCTTGAGGGCTTGAATCCTATTGAGACTTCCTTTTCATTGAGTGATGTAGGTAATAAAGAAAAATAGAAAGAAGAGGAATTACGAAAGAAGGTGGTTGAAACCATCTCCATGAACATTAGGATACCTGAATCTTCAATGAATGTTAAAATAAATGTCCAATGTTTTGATAAAGAAGAGATGAGGTCTGCTGGGCTACTTGGTGGATCTCAAAAGGTTTTTTCTTTTTCTTATGAGGATCTTCGTGGTTTTGATCCTGGTCTTGTTCAGCATACTATGAAACCAGCTAAGCAAAAACAAGGACTTGTTAACTCTGCACTAAAGGCACCCTTTCAAAGGGAGTTGGAGAATTTCTTAAAGGCTTGGATTATTTTTTCAGTTCACCCTGAATGGGTTTCCAATTGGGTACCTGCTTCAAAGACCACAGATCATATTATAACCTGCATTCATCTTCGCATCTTCAGTCAGGATATTATGATAAATCCTTCTCCCCCCCTCAATATAGGAATAATTCTGCAGCAGGTTGTAGAGTTACACTTAAATCCCTTACTTGACAAAATTATGGGTTACAATAAAATCAAGGTAAAAGGGGAAAATGTTCACAAAACCACTTTTATTACTAATGGCTATATTATGTATTACAATTGCCTGCTTTCTGGATTACTTGATGCAAGTACCACTTTTAAAAGGCCTATACACACAACTTTCAATGAATTGGTTAGTCTCCATAGTTATCTTGATGACTTTATCGTGTGCGTCAAGGGGATGATAATTACATCATAATTCCAAGTGTTCAGTCCCTTCCAAATTGATTTTGTCTTGGACACTAACTCATACATTTTAAAGGAATTATAGAAGCAATTGTTTTCCTACATCACTAATAGTCCTCGCTTGAAATATTGTGAGGGACCAGTGTGCAAAGTTCTAATGCTAATTGGATTCTCTATATTACTAGCTTAGCTCTGCTTTCATTTTGAGCTATTTTCTTTTCTTCTTTACAGTAGTTTGATTTATACTTTCTATTTCAAAAAAAATCTTGCCTCTTCTTAATTCTTGTCTTTTATTACTGTTGTTTTAATTTCTGCATTTTTTATTTCTGTCATGATTTTGTTTCCTATCATAATTTAGTTAATTTGTTCAAGATAGGATATTGGATCGATTCTTCCAGAGTGACACTCCTGCAAAGAATTGTTAGTCAATAACAATCAAGCTTACACAACTTCTATGATGTCTCCTCTAAAGGACCCATGAAATTGTTATATATTTCCACTACTTTCTTGTAAAGAATTGGTTGTCTCCCGCTTCTTCTTACCATTTCTTCATCCGTTGAGATTTTAAGAGAAATTCTATTTTTTTTTCTCCTCAAAGTTAAGAACAGATTCCAGTTGAATGATTATGCATACAGTGGTAAAACCCCTCATACTTAACACTTTTCATGAATTATTCCCAAATTCCCGGTCATCTTTCCATTAAATCCGCTCACTTCCCCCTGTTGCATAATTTTCTTGGTTATATCTTCTTGACCTGCTATTCTTGGTATGAAAAACCATGAATTCTGAGTTCTAAGTCTGTTGAAAAAAGAATTCCCTGTGGAGTCTCCATTTTGTTGACGATTAAAATCCCAACAAAGTTTTTCCCACAAAGTGTTGCTAGATCCTATTATTATAAAAGCTAAATAATACTACTAGGTGGGACCCCCTTGTAGATTGGAGATCAGATCTGGTTCATATTTTATGTTTGTGTTGATGTTCGCCACTGCTTACATGGTTGATGAGATCTTGTTTTTATTGGCTATGGATTGAGCTTATGAAGTATTGGTTCTTTATGTTACTACGACCTATGCTATTCATTGATACCATTGCTATCTATTCTTGGGACACCTGCACAACATACATGTTAGTAACAATACATAGAAAGAAGTTGGAAAAAGGAAAAAATAAATGCAAAAGGAAAAGGGATCTAACTCTGCAAATATACTATACTACATGCATGAAAGGTTAAAATGATTATGGTAAAATCCTATCTAGAAATTTAATGGTTATGCGATTTGATTGAGTTATATGGTTAATGTGCATATGGTATATTTTGGAAGAATAGGATGTGGGTGGCGCACTTGACCAAGTGATAGATGCTAATGGTTATGTGATTTTTTGAGTTATATGGAACATGGTTGGTTATGTTATGGAATAATCTAGAAATGTGATATGGTCACGCTATTGGCTTTTAATGGGTGATGGTTTCGATACATGGTTTAATTAATTGAGTTAATGGAAAGCATGCTGAAATGCACTAAGGAATTAATGGACTGCGAACAAAGGCGACATGCATTTACTACACATCACCCTTACTCCTTCACTGGCTGCCACCCTAATCTAGATATTGTTTAACTTTGTTGCTATGGTTATGCTCTGACTTCCTAGCAGAGAGGAACCGCTCGACCAACTCACATTTAAAGTGATTGGGTTACAAGTATGTCTTTTTTTTGGCCATCCATGAGTCTACTCTGTTATGAAATGGATATTGGCTAGAATGTATGGATTGTGCTTTCCATAAGTTTTGCGACTGTGTAGAATTGTGATTTTGGAATGAATTGTTGGTGGTTTTCTCTGTGATAATGTTTGAAGATACAATGTATTGGGTCGTTCTGAGTATTAGCATCCACAAAGGCTCTCTATCATCCTTTCCAGTTTAGTGGAGGGTTCCATTTGGTCTAAAATAGATGACCGCCTGCATGCATTATATCACCATGGCCCAGTCTTGGATTTTATGGGGTTTAATGGGTTTGAAATGCCTAGTCTCGCTGCACATTATTTACTTGGGCATTGGGTTGTTCATGCTTTTATTGGTCATGCAGTGGGTTATATTGCTTTCTCGGCCCTGTTTTCACCTCAAAATTATAGTTGGTTGGTTGGAGAGCCACGAGGGTTATACCCCACATGTGTTAAGTATCATTGCCAGGCCGAATTGGAGCCTTACTCCTCTGTTCATAGCCTCTCTTGTCGCGGGGTTTCTCACCTGTCCACGAAATGAATTGTCGTTTTCTCCATGTGTGCACCATTGGTCTCGGAGGTTTCCACCATTGAGAGGATTTGACTCTAGCCTCCCTGTGTTGGTCTACAGAACACACCCTCGACTCCTCAAGCCCGAGGGTTGATAGAGAATATCATTGTGTCCGGTCAGGTTTATTGTCGGTTGTTATGGATTGGTGTAGTGTTGATTACTGGCTCACCCCGTTGATTGTATGACAGTGGTGTTGGTTTTGACATCTAGTCACAACAATTGTTTTATTGGATAGATAAGATCAACATGGTTGATTAGAATGAATTGTTAAATAAAATGCAAAGTTGTTGCCTCCTTGTGTTTATTGAACGTATAGCCCGACACTATTTAAAAAGTATTAAGGAAAATGATGCTTCACGCTTGATGTATTGGTATGAGTGGTGTTCCTAAACATGAATCAATGTTTACTAAAAATGTGTGGCCAAATTATTATTGAAATCAGGGTGCTTATGGAATTTCCACCCACTATATACGTTATGGTTATTTGATTGTGTCTTCAACAATGGGCACAAGTTTTTACACAATATGATTTTCTACAGTTTGATTGATTTGAGCAATTATGTTGATATCTCCTTGTGTTGGATTGATAACTCAACACGATAGGTTGAGTTAATGATATTGTGACTGTGTGTTTAAAATTCTAAAATGAGAATGTTGCAGTAGTGGTGATTATGGCATAATTTTCCACTATGCTTTTATCAATATTAATTGATTGCGCCATTGGGAAGGGTCAAGGGTTTTTGAACAATGGCTTGTTGTAATTTGATCGATTATGTTGTAAAATCAGGTCTGTTGTTGATGCCTCGTTATATTGGATAGATAGCCCAACATTTTGAATGTTTAAATTCAAAGCAAATTGGACTCATACAGTCACATAAATACACTTGCGTTTGGTTGAATGGTTTTTTGTATCCCACAACATTGCGTGAGTTGAAGTGGTAATTGTTTCCTGTGTGTTTAAATGGAAATTTAGGATCTTGAAATTTCAGTATAAATGGTGGTGTTGATTGTCCACTCAGAATGTTTAACGAATTTCATGCATTTTAACAATGACAAGCACAATTGTAGCAACAATATAACTTCATTGCATTTTTGAAACTCAACTTTTGAGTTGTATTTGATGATTGAAGTAATGTGTGGGCAGTGGTTGATTTTGATGATGAACAGAGTGGAAATGTTTACTGTTTATACATTTGAGAATTGTTATAAAATGTTAATTGAGTAAATAAGAGGAGAAAAACTCCCCTATAGATCATTGTGGAACACAAACTGTCTCGTTTGACAACACTGTGTTAAATATTTAATTATAGTGAGTAAGTTTGAACTTTACACAATAATTGTTTTGGGTCTCACTGGTCATTTGGTTGAGGTGGTTCTTTTTACAAAATGGTTATGGATCACTTGATTAATTTTATGAAAAGTAAACACTCTTTTTCCCTACCATTATTTCACTTTCCGCTAATTACAACCCCCTCGCCTTCCCACATTCATTTTTCACTCCCTATTCTAAAATTGATTACAGTCAAGAAAATTTTTGTTTTGAAGCAATTGGAAATAGCGTTGTCTTGGTTGGATTACAATGATGTTTTATTTGGTTTGAATTACAGTTGATTATTTTCTGTCTTTGAGCAGTAACCATGTTATTTTCCCCCTCATTGTATCATGTTTCTATCAATACAAACCCATCACGTATCCCATAACCCTTTGTTCACCCCCTGCTCATTGAAAAACAATTTAACAATTTGTATGGATTCGATTGCATGATTATGATACGTTGTTGAGCCAAAGTCTATTTAATATTTTTAAAAGAGTTGTCATGTATGGTTATTTAAAATACTATTTTCTAATCAATCATGCATGAAGGAATGGGATTTTTTAGTCGAGGTAGCCATGGGAGAGGAAACAACAAGAGAGGTAATTGGAACAGAGGCCCAAGAAGGGAAAGGTTCTCCATACATTTTGACACTGACTCACAAGATTTAGGACAATTGTTTCAGGCCAGATTTTTCCATTGGATTGACAAGGAGCAGTCCAACCTAGGCCGGAAAGGCCTCCCTTCCAAGTTTCGCAAGTCCCTGGTATTCATGTGCCTCCTCATGTCTCATTGCAACCCGAGGTTCCTAAAAATGATGGATGGAAAGTGATTGTCCACCTGCCAGTCTCCCAACATCATGGCTGACCCAATTTGTCCTTACCTTCTCCTCTTCCTGAAAACCATATTGTCCAAGCTTCCCTTGACCACTCGCCAGTGAAATCCACCCATGCTAGCAAGCGATTGTGTTGGACATATTGTCATTGATGTCAATAGTCGATATCATTGATGTGATGATAATTTGAGATAAAATCTCAGGAGGGTTAGCAAATGAAGATCAAATATCATAAGAGATGGCACAATGAATTTCAGAAGAATCGTTGGAGGACTAGTCAACAATATATAATGACTAATGTCAAACAATTGGACGACATGCAGAGATTAAATCTCATGAGAGTTAAGGAATGAAGATCAAAGATCATAAGAGATGGTGCATTGAAACTCAGTAGGTATGGTGCGATGAAACTCAAATCAAATCAAGACCATTGATGTCCAATCACTAGATCAACGACATGGATGAATTGCGGAGAGCGAAAGAATAATTAAACTACTCGCTAGTTACAATCCCACAATAGGTCTAGATTGTCAGATCTCATAAACTCAAACATCTATGAATTCGGTTGATCCAACAAATGATCAGATTAAGTCAGATCAAGTCATGACCGTCAGATGCACAATCTCTAGATCAATGGGAGGGATAGATTGCAGAGATCATAATAAGTATTAAACATCATTCTATTTCCAATCCCACAATTAGTCGGGACCATTAGATATTACAACTTCAAATATCGATGATTGTGGTTGACTCACCAACAAAACACAACTTCAAATTGCAGAGTTTGGGTGTCGAGATAAATCACTCATAAGTTCTGGTTCTACAATCATTGTCGATCGTTAATATTCTTCGAAGAGTCCACATCGACTGTTAGATCAAATCAAGTAGAAGGATAGGATAAGCGAGGTAAAATATCTGAGATCACAATTATGAGAACTTCCATTAGCTGTTAGATCATTCTAAAGTGGAAGGACATGATAAGCTAGAAGAAGGACTATTGGATTTAAACCAAGGCAAAATTGCATCATAGAAAGTGATGTAGGAGCATCTCTCCACGTCAGCAACACACCAACTAGCCAACACATTCAATGCACATTCAATGGAGGAGAGAGGCATTGGACCTCAGTTAAAAATTTGAATTTTGATTTAAATGTTTGTAAGGCTGAAGATCTAGATCCGATCCAGACTAGAAAACCATTGAATGTAATTCAATGTGAATTTATGAGAGTAGGTATCTTGGAGGGAAGAGCTCAAGGAGTCCCTTTTGGTAGAAAGTATCTTTGTATCTAGATTCAAGAGAGAGGAAAATTATTGGAGGATAGATTGGAGAGAAGAGAGGAGAGTAGAGACTCTGTTGCAGTCCGAGATTTTCTACACATTGCAAATAAGCATTCTGATATTAATACAAAGAGCATTTTTTCCTGCATGAGAATCTTTACGTGTTTATGTGTATTTGAATGAATGTATTTTGTGTGTTTATATGCATATGTTGTATATGTATGTTAGATTCCATCTCCAGGGATAGGCAGAATTCACGTTCTGTGAGTTTTGTTTGATTTCAGTCTGGGTTCTTTGTGGCTTGATGAAATGGGTTGCATGATAAAGTGCTAAGGACTCTGTAAGCTAGTGCAAAGAGTGCACATATAAGTTCTATGGAATTCATGAAAGAACGTGCCAGGAGGGCACACCAGAGGAATCATAAACTCAAGAGAGAAGCCTCAAGGTTACTGAACACCTAAGAGGTGTGACCGTGTAGAGGAGGGCACATAGAGAAAACATAATTACTAAGGATTTTGTGAAGCTCTTCCAGGAGGGCATCGAGCGAGTGCAAAGAGTGCACAAGAGGAACTCTATTTTGAGTTCAGAGATAAGGGAAGTGTCTAACAGAAGACACTCATAGAGTTGTTGAACACTCTATAGGCTCAACAAGGTGTTCTTGAGAAGAAGTATCCAAGAGGGAACTTGCCTCTCTTCGAGGGACAAAAGGGACAGAGACCTTTGAGGTTCGGGTAGTTGAAGCTCAAGGAGGAAGAGTTGTTGAACACTCTGGAGGAAGACTTGTGCAAGGATTTCACCAGGCCAACACTCAGACAAAGTTTTGAAACACAACCATTTGAAGGTTGGTCAAGCATAAGGAGTGTGCAGAGGAGAGAACTTGGTTCAAGTTCGAAAGCTCAGGAGGTTGAGCGCAAAATGTGTCAAGAAGGCACCAGAAGTCTTTTGGGAAGATGCAGAAGGGCCAAGTCCCTTAGAGATTGAGCGAGTTCAAAGATCAGAAGAGACATCACAAAGAATGTGTAGGAGTGGACTTATTTCAAGTCCCAAATCTCAGGAGAGACAACGTCTTTAGAACACAGGTGAGACCCAAAACATCGAGCTCATAAAAGAATAATAAAAGGTTGAGACCTTTCAAACATTTGAATTCTTCCAAGTCTGGGAAGAATGCCAGAGCTCAGGAGGAGGAGCATCGACAACCACTAGATCAGTTGTAGAGGAGGATATCTAGGGCATTGAATCTCATGTCTAGATACATAGGAGGAACGTGCTAAGGAAAATAGATCTGGGCCATCAGATCTAAGCATGTGGAACAACAACCATTGGATCCAGAGGAAGGTTCACGAGGTTTAGTCCATTAGAGTTCATAGGAGGAGAGATGATTTCGTGATACGCAAAATCTCGACATCATCAGGACAGTCCATCGGAAGGGACATGTGGAAGATGATCAACATTTCCCTAACTCGTGACGCAAATAAGTCAAAGGGAAAATTTGCGAAAACTCACAAAATGCGAATTCGTGAAAAGATCACAATCATTGACCAGGGAGTGATATGGACTATTGATTGTCCAGGAGGAATTTCGACATTTCACAGATCAGGAAAATGGAGGTGGAAAGTCTTTCGAATTCACAATACGTGAAATCACAAAATCTTGATATGCGAAACCTCTACGTGATCTGAGCCGTCAGATCGTGGAAGAATTAGGACCGTCAGATGGGAAGATCCAAAATTTTGGCATTTTGAGAGTCGGGACAACATAGGTGATTCACATTAGGAAGTCCTGACATGCGAAATCATGATGCGCCTTTTGTGTAGGTGTGCATTGAAAACCCGTGGTCGTGTGGAGGTGAGGCTCACACTTAGTGCTTAGTTGCGCAGGTGGAGTTTCAAAGAGGACCTGTGGATTTTTTCATGGCATTCCAACAGGGAATCAAAGAGCTGCTCCAACTCATATAGATTGAAGAGAAATCCAGTGACCAGGAGATCAGTGGACCTTGCCGAGGTAGGGGGTCTGCATCATAAAGATCGAGTTGTTAATCTAAAAACTTGATCAATGAACAGCATTAAGTTTGGGTTAAAAGTAGCGAGGAGGTTATTGTTCTGAGAATATCACTTTAGAATAATTGGCAACTTGAAAAGTCAAAATACCTGAAGTCTTGAAAATCTAAAATGAATAAGGACCATCGGATCTGGAGGATATACGATGACCATTGGATCAAGGTTGTTGGTCAGCAAATCACCTCAACAAGGACATGTGGCATACCATGTCAGAAGACCATGTCAACAAGTACACATGGAATAATTATATGATGACATGTGTTAAGAGGAAATTGGCTCATGCCATGTCAACACATGATGTCAATAAGTTACGTCACTCCAGAAGAATTACTTCACGAGTTTCACCACCAAGAAATGTCAAAAGTCTCGAATTCCTAAAGGATGAAGTTTCGAAGTCACTCTCAGCCGTCGATCTGAGATACCCTTCAGATACTATTCTTACCATTAGATCAAGGATATGATTATGTGTCACATCGGGAGATCTACGTTGATAGACCACACCAACAAGAAACTATGACAGACCACGTTAGTTGTCCATGTCAGTAAGGACACATGGCACAGTTAGAAAATGACAAGTGTCAAGTTGAAATCAGTATTTCAGGTATGTGAAAATCACAAATTTGAGTGACATGTGGCAACTAATTGGCTCGTGACACATAATCAAGTGATGTAAGCAAGTTAGTCACTCTAGGATTTTTACTTCGGGAGTTTCACCACTAGAAAATGAAAAAAGCTTCGAATTCCCGAAGGATGAAATCCCAAAGTAGACATGGTTCGTCCGATCTAAAGAAACTCTTCGGGAGCATTCTCATCCATCAATCTACTACAATGGAAGGATAGTGTAAGTGGAAGTGTTAATCAACAACAAGCAGTCTCCACTATATTATGACTTACTCAACAGATGATCACTCCGGAGGAAAATGGATCGACGTCTATTCGAAACCTCTGAAGTCCCGAATGCCAAAGTCCCAAAGTGGGCATGGGTCATCTGATCTGAAGAATACTTTGGTTGCATTCTCAACCATTGATCAAAACACAGTGGAAGGATAGCATAAGTATAATAGAAAAAGCCTCAAAGTAATTTGTGGCTATCCAAATCAATGTTTGAATAAGAACCAGTTGTCGGATTAAGCCTTGTAAGAATCAAATTCGATGATTGATCAGTTTCTGCGAAATAAACATAAACCGTCCAATCTGTTTGGGAAATTGGATTCAAAAGTTTTGAAAGGTTTCAAGTCCAAAAGTTCTGAAGGTTGAAGTGCCGAAGTTACGATATTCATCCATTTCAGGAGGTTAAAATCATGACCGTTGATTCACATAAGTGCTCAAGTGCTCGTTTGGCCTAACATCGGGTCACCGCTCTTGGTCATATGATATAAGAGTTTTAAAAGGAAATTATAATACATTGTTGTAGTTGGTAAGCTCATGGTTTTGTAATGCTCAGTCACATGTAATGGTTTGAAGGAAGCACCTCTGCAGAATTCGGTCTATGTGAAAATACTATAGATTCAGGATTGAGTTTAAAGGATGAAATTGATCCATATGTGATCAATTTATGAAAATCCTTCACGGTAGAAATGATAAAACAATGATTATAGTTTAGTTAAATGAAAAGGTGTGATGGTCCAAACAAAAGGACATAGTGCATCTCAAACTCACATCATTTTGAGGATTATATAAACGAGGAATAATTATGAGAATTTTGCATCTCTGCAGTCTAGATAAGAAGATAAAAATAGAAGCAGTTTTGAAGCAGAAGAATTGTTTGTTCTAATGGGTATGTCAATATCTTATTGAATATCAAGAACAAAGGAAGTTATAGCAGCAATTATGCAATCCATTATATGTTATAGAAGACCTTTATTGGACTGTAACAAAGTGATTAAAGATTAAATTACAAAATCCAGAGAGCAAGATATGAAGTTCGTCTACAGATAACCAGAAGACCTTGCAAGAAGACAATACAGGAGAAGTGTTATACATGTTATAACCTGCATAAAGAGAGGAAGGGTGGAGTAATGGAAAACAAGTCAAAGTCGAATGGTCAAATATGATAGGACTTGTGTTAATGGATGCTTGAATCAAATTCAATGAAGAGTAGAAGATATTGAATTACATTGTAAAATTAAGGGTGGTTTGGTGGTGCAAGGGAAGGTTGGAGCCTGCAGGGGAGTTGGTGCTTCCTTGTCAGTTATAGCTGACTAAACAGGGGGTCGAAGCCTCCTACCAGTTGTTGTTGGTGAACAAGGGTGTGGGTGCATCCTAATCAGTTGGTGATGATCGAAGATGAAGAACATATTCCTTCTATGTAACTTGTAAGAAAAGGAATTTTTCAGTTAATAGAAAAGAGTTGGTGGTTTTCCCTATTGGGTTCCATGATAAATCTTGTGTTCATAAGGGTTTGTTTTTCATCATATATTGATTAATTGAATAATTAATATGTGTGCTTAATATTGAAGCAATTAATAAGAAAAAGTAGGCAGTACTGATTCACCCCCCCTCTTAGTATTGTTGGATATTCCATCAATTGGTATCAGAGCGAGGTTCCTTTAAGAATAGTCTAACAAACTAAAAGGAAGATAAAATTAAGAACACATGGATGGACAAAATATTTACACTGACAATGGAACTCCAATACCTAGAAAAGAAGAATACATATTTTGGAGTACAAGAATGCAAAGTCATCTGAAGGCATTGGGACATGATGTATGGAATTTAGTAATCAATGTTTACTTCCCACCAAGCAGAGTAAGGACTACAACTCAAAAGAAAGACAAGAAAAGTAACTCAATGGAAATGAATACAATCCTTGATATATTACCTGATGATGTCAAAGAGAAGATAGATGAATCTAATTTTGCAAAGGAAATTTGGGACAAGATGAAAGACCTCTACTCAAAAGAAAATTCTAATGAAGCATTTCAATCAGAAGAAAGTTCAGTCTACAACAATTCTAGTGATGAAGATTCTTTTGAAGAATACTCAGACATTGAAGAAGAAGTCAATCTTGAAGCTGAGCTTGAGTTTTCTTTGAATGATCTGAGAAAATATAAACAAAGGTGTAAACAACTAAAGGATTAACTTAAGATTGTTAAAAAATTCAAGAAAGGGACTGAATCCCTTGATAAAGTTATCAGTCTACAAAAAATTCCTTCAAGCAAATTTGGCCTTGAATATGAACAAGTACACATAGTTAAAGGTTCAAGTCCTATTACTCATATTGATGTTGAAGATGACATGTCTTGTGATGATACCTCCAAAGAATCTACTCTTCCTCCCATGAAGATGTATAAAATAAAAAGAGAATACACAGAAGACATTCCTATCAAGGATAAAGAGGAAGACTCAGTCATCAATAAAGGTAAAGAATCTTCACAATATTCCAATTGCAATAATGTTGATATTAAAATCTCCCCTGCAAATAAATAAGAAGATTTAGATACAATAGAAGATTTTTTTGTTAGTATCTATACCATGAAATAAGTAGAATAAGAATTATCTAAGGTCAAACAGAAAGTAGATTGGAGTCTTTATGAATACAAATATGACCATGATTATTCAAACTATAGTTTTCTTCATGACTACACTAAATAATTTCTTGAAAAGATTCAAAATCATTTCTTGGAAATAAAGGAAATTCTCAAAGACAATGAAAAGATCATATCTGAGCAAAATATTCAGCTACAATAAAAAGAAGAGGAGATTGAGAAATTAAGAAATGAAATCAGTCAAGTAAAAGAAGAAAAGAAGGAAGATGATAAACTTAGCCAAATCCTTGCAGATCTAAAAGAACTAAGAGAAAGCAATGTCAATCTGAAGACCCAACTGGAAGAAACTAAAATAAGAGAGGAGGTAGTGAGGAAGAAGTTGAACAAAAGGGAAGAATCATGTCATAAGATGGAAGAAAAAGTTGTGAATCTTAGAAAGAAGGTTGAGAAGTAAAACACCCAAGTCAATTTATTGAATAACTCTATGATATTATATGGGATCTTGGATAGTCAGAGATCACCAAATGACAAAACCGGTCTTGGATACAACAAGGAAGTAATTAGTAATCCCAAGAAACCTGATGCAAGTCCTTCATTTGTAAAGAGTGAAGACAGGTCTAATGCAAGTCTTTCTTTTATAAAAAGGGAAAGCAAGTATGATGCAGGTTCTTCATGTTCAAAGAATGAAATAAACATTACAACATTTAGAAGATTAGATCAAGGAAGACATCTTGAAGCTACTCATACACCTCAAAGTAAGTTTAGAATAAATACCCCTTCATGGATGAATCAAAGGAAGTATGAGAGTGTTTTTAATGGTTATTGTTTTTCTTATAATGAGTATGGTCATAAAGCCTTGGATTGTAGGCATCATGGAAGAAAGAAAATTGGTAGGTTCAACAAGAATATAAGATGTTGGAACTGCAATCTTGTTGGACATATTGCTGCACATTTCTACACTATGAGATGATATAGTTATGATGGATATGGACACAAAGCCCATGACTATTGGAACTCAAAAAGACAATCAATAAGAAATGTTTCACACAGTATGACAAGAAGAGTAAATAATACATGGAAAATAAAATCTGAAGGACCAAACAAGAAAGATAATGAAAATATTTCTCCTGAAATTGATGAAGTTAATAATATGAGATCGGTGGGTGAAGATTCTCAAGTTAAGGATGAAGAAGCTTATGATGCACATAATAGTGACATTGATGTTTAATCTCCAACAATAGAACAACAAGAAGAATTGAGTGATGATTATCTCAAAAATATTTCAATCCCATTTTAATGGTACACTAAAACTCCTTAAAATAAATATATATATATATATTAAAAAAAAAAAAAAATTGTCCAGGAAGCTGCAAGGACTATGCCCAATGAAGAAAAATCATCTGATGGATATTGGAGGGATGATGTAAGAACAACAATGTTGCACCCTTTTCGTCACCTTGGTGAGCAAATAAGAGGTTCTTGCATGCCCAGTTGGGTCTTGGCGAGCATGACAACTGTAGAGGAAAGAGTTAGAGAAAGAAAAACAAAACTATAAGCAAGAATTAAACTAATACAAACTAAAATCATAAGCATAGGGATATAGAGATAACAAACACAAAAAGACCCATATCACCAATGTTTTGAGGCTGATCTATTGATGAAATCAAAGCACCAAGAAGAAAGGGGACTATGAGTCCCTTATTCCTCCAAGGGAAGGCTCTTGGACCCTCACAAGCTTGCTCTCCTTACAACAATAAAAATGAAAATGGTGGTGAAATAACTCCTTGCAAATCCACTCAATGGAGAGGTGGATTGCTCAATGAAATGGTGCCAATGTGTTCTTGTCAAGGATGGAGTCCTTAAAACAATATAGGCAGCATAACATTACTTGAAATTCCTTGATAAAATGAGGTGCATTCATGGATTTTTATATCATTGCATTGGGTTATTGTGTAACCCCTTTGTAGTGTGAAAAGAGGTCATTTAGGGCATTATTAGGTCTTTGACCAGCCCACCATTCGGATCCATCCCAGATTTGGAGGTCAAATCATCTTGGGAGATGAACCATAAGTGGTTGGGAGGCCGACCACATTCATAAATGCGTCGTTTAGCAGGTGCGCGGCTTTTTGCACTAACAGCCGTGCATCGTGCGCGCACACTACGTTTCTATTCCGTGCATGTGCACGCGCGCCCAACTTCTGTAAAGCGCTTTTCAATTTTTCACTACTTTGTATAGTTTTTTGCCCTTTTTGAATGCTGTGAGATTAATTCATTGGCCATGAGTGACTTCATTACTGTTTGACGATGTTGAGTTCTTGTAACCATGTGCTGACGAAATTTCAGTGATAACAGATGCCCCCTGATGGATGAGGTTAGGAGCATACGTATAGCCGAAATCCATCAATGTTTCTTCTACTGAGAATGTTATTGTAAGATAGAGAAATAGTGGGATCGTTCAGAGAAATACTTTGGAGGAGAAAGGAACCGGTAGGACCCGACCTTCCATAAGGTGCATAAAATATACAACTGTGTACAAATGAGGCGGGCATGCCCCATGCTCGTGTTATGTAACCCTGAAAAAAAGATGACTGTAGTGTTGGTGTAGACAACTGCAATTCCCTCGGGGGTAGTGATGATAAAGGCAGAAGACAATTATGCAAAGGAACATACTCTGAAAAATAGGCAATGATCGCGGGAAAGAAGTACCGGCGATGATGCGGGCATTGATGGCCCTACCATGTTCAGAGGTCTTCGGCAAATGATGAAAATAACTGCAATAGTCACACAGTAAGACCCACCATAACATGAGAAAGTGTTGGCGTCAAATGTTATGGGGGCCAACGACAGTAGGGAGCAATGGTGTTTCACCCTGTGTCGTCCGAGATCTCTCATTAAATGGAGAATGAGAATCAAGATACTGTCGCCCTTCTAGAAAAATTGTGTTGATGTCGAAAAAAGGGGGACGCGACTCCTAGAAGAAAAGGACTTCATGGAATATACTGAGGTGAGGAAGTGGCAGAGGTACATGGACGAAATCAAAAAGTGGGAAGACTCAAGACTGCCCTTGGTTGGAGGATGTATGAGATAAACAGTGGCTGCAACCGTGTAACGAGGTCGAGTGTCAAGGGGACGATAAGACCGGGGATGAGTTGTGCCAGAGGCGGGACAAAGTGAACAACTGCAGAGGGTAGAGGTAAGTGACCTGTGGGGTACTCTGAATATGTGGACGATGTCGACCAGGGTAGATGATGAGTGATGCTCCAACCAAGGGTGACATGGGTTGTGTTTGGCCAAAAGGAGGGAAGCAGGTCGCCAATGGTGACGACAAAAAAGGATAATGAAATGAATGAAAATAAAGGTGTTTGTACAATAAATAATGAATAATTTTTGGGAAAAAAATGTACAAATACATAAACGGGTGCCCTAGTGTGAAATGAGTGCCCCAAGGAGGGAAACATTTTCTTGGAAAACTGATGAAGGGTGGGGGCCCCATTGGTGAGTTTCTGTATGAGGTAGGTGAAATGAAGATAGGGTCGAAGATGGGCAAACTGATGGTGGATGAAATGAAGGGTTCATGATACTGCGGAGGTGCAGCTAAAAAATAGAACCGTAAAGAGATAATCTAGGAGTCCATATGGAAAGCTAGCAAAATGAGGAGAAGAAGTATGTTGTTGATTCGCAACATGATGAAAGACTATCATGACTCCCATCCCTAAAGGGTAATGAAGAAAACAATGAGTTTCAAAAAGTGGAAAAGGGTGCTATGGATGGGACAACTCATGTGTGTTAGAATGCTACCAGGTAACAGTACTGATGATGCAAATGGAGGCGTGGGTACTGTAGAGCCAGGAATGGAGATCCTAGAGGTAAACATAAGAGGGTGTGACTGGAAATGAAAGTGCGATACAGCGGGAAAGACTACATGCTAGTGCTGAGTATATACCTGAAGGGGTGATGCCGAGGGATGAGGAGAAAGTACCTGCACATATGAGAAAGAAATACCCAAAGTGAACAATATCTGAAGAGAATCAAAGATATGAGCATGTATTAGATAAATGTGACAATGCACGTGCATACCTGACCATGATATGAAAAAGGGTGCCCTGGGGGCTCAGGCTGAAAAGTGACCCAGGGATAGTTGTGATGTAGGTGACGAGATGCCGATCCCGTGGCTGAAGACGGTTTGAAAAATGGACACCTTGGGCTCCCGGAATGGTGAGTGGAAGTTTGGAAAAAGGCCTATATATAGCTGTAGGGCCCACATTGCCACCTCATTTGTACCTGCTACAATAGTGAGTGGATAAGCAGTTTCCAGAGGAGATTTGTAGATTCAGGGAGGACGAGGCAACCGATTGAGGATTTGCGAGTATCAGGTTAGTTGTCTGATCATCCTGCATAGAAATAGGTTTTCAATTTTTGGGCAGGGTTTATATGGGGGGGGCGTATAGGGGTATTTAGGGGGTGTGGACCCCACATGCGCGGGTGATTCAGTGATAGGCATGCATACATGCACGCCTGTACACCGAATATACGCACATGTGTGTGCGGTAGGGATAATTTAAGGCGTGCCCGAAGGGCACGCCTATGAGTTGAACAGGCGTGCACCTGTGCGCATCTTTAGGGTGAACATGCGCGCATAGGGGTGCACCTGTGAAGTGACCAGGTGCGCACTGATGCGCACCTGTGCAGTGCACAGGCGCGTCTATGTGCGCGCATGTGTAATGAACAGGCGCACATATATGCGCGCCTGTGTAATGAACAGGCGCGCATGTGTGCGCGCCTGTGGGTAATAAAAACCGTGCCTAGGAGGCGAGTGTGAAGGGAAAAAAAACAAGTCTTTTTTGATGTTGTTGAGGGTTGCATGAGTTGATAGAAGACTCAGTGTTGTCTTCATGTGGACCGTGGTGACGATGCCAGTGCGGTGGTGAGAGTGAGACTGGGCCCTGTTGCAAGACGCCGTGGCCATTGAGGGGCCTGACGTGCGTGCGACTTTGGCAACCTGTGGGTTGCTAAAGTTTTTTGAGTGCCCGTTGATACGGGCACAGGAGTATTTGTTGCAGTTCCTGATCCAAATGTGGAGTCCAGAGCTGCACTGCTTCCTCGTACAAGGAGAGCAGATCCCCTTCACTGCAGTGGAGGATATTTATTTTCTGATTGGGCTCCCCTTTCAGGGAACGCCCCTACCAGCGGAGCCGGTGTTGCCCAAGACCATTTCGCTAGCCGATATTGGCCAGAGATACTTCTCAGGTTGGGATTTTATGTCTAGGACGGTGGTGAGTATCAATGCGATAGACTCCTTGGCCCATCGTTGTATAGCGGTGATGATTGTTCGAATATATGGGTCACTTGCGACCCAACGGATTAGCGGTGGCCAGCTGTTGGTGCTGGAGAGAGTGGTGGCCAACGAGCAGTTCGCTTGGGGGCTGATGCTCCATGCTAGGATGGTGGCACAGTTGGACCACTATCGGTCCACGGATGGAGGAGAGTTTTCTTTCGGGTCCATATTAGTGGCCTGGTTTTTAGAGAGGGTGCCGATGTTGCGCCCGAGATTTCTGTTGGAGATTTCGGGGGCACGAGAGCTGCGATTGAGGTGGTGGTCAACAGTTTTGGTTCACCATGGTGGTGGCGAAGGTGGCCACTTCTTCTTGGCAGAGGTGACACGGATATGGCGGCATATGCCGCAAGTGATACTTCAGTACCCCTATGCTGGGGTGGACTTCCGAGGTGACCCGGACATGGTGCTACCTCCTGGGGAGGTTTTTGACCATCGAGGTATGTTTAGTATGTTGGTATGTTTTTTATTTATATTGTCGTTTGAGATATCAGTCCATATGTATATGATATAGATGCTGATACTATCTGTTTTTTTGTTGTTTTGTGTATGTGCAGATGTGGCACCTCACGGGCACGAGGTAGAGATGCAGAGAGTGCAGGCTCATCGAGAGCCGGAGAGATTACCATAGGGAGAGAGGCGCCGACGGGAGGGTGCTGCGGGGTGATCAACTGATCCGGAGCGGGCAACGAGGAGGCATCGGTACGATGAACCTGGTGCAGGGCCATCACATGCTCCTCCAGTGGAGGCCAGAGTGGATTATGAGCACATACGCCGTCATCTGGAGATGGTTCTACAGGATGTGCTTGAGGGCATGTGGACGCGCATCCAAGATGAGAGTTTCCTGGAGCAGTGTGTAGGGGTACCGCCACCATGGCGGGCCATAATGCGGTGAGTAGCAGTGCTTGTTGCTATGACGAGTGGACGCCTACCACTGGGGCAGGAGGGTCCTGTGGGTGGTCCTCCACCACCCCCTGGGGTAGGTGGTGGTGGGCCACCACCTCCTCCTGAGGGAGGAGCAGGTGGTGGGGTGATAGAGGCACCATGAGTGGTGTATGATGTATATTTTGTTTTTGTTGTATATAGGCTGGTGAGCCCATTTTTTGTACCGAGGTGCTGCATTAGCGTGAGGATACATGTATTTTTGTATGTAAACATTTGGATGGCCCGATGGGCATTTATATATACATGAGTATACACATTTTGAGATCCATTTGGTGTCTACATGTGTTTTTTCCTGATGTGTTGAGTACGTCCATTCTATATATATGTTGTGACAGGTTTTCATGATATGTTTATGTATGTGTAGCTTGATGTGATATATGTCAATCTAACACCATGTTAGCTATTTGATCTGTTGTTTGATTCAATTGTCTTGGAATATGTGTAAATGTAATGGAATCAAAATGTCGAGATAACAGTCTAACCTGCAGGTATTTGCGAAAGAGGCACGGATCGCGTATACAATACACATTGTTGAGATGGAGAACGACTAGTTGAGAGTCGAGGAAGACACTAAGGTGACGAATATGATGATGTTGGGCGTCGACCAAGAGGCCGATGACTGTAGTGTATTCAGCTTGGTTGTTGGTGGCTGGCCCCAAACATATGCCACTTGAATGTAGAATTTCATGTGAGGGGTTGTAGAGAGCCCAAGCAGCCGAAGTGAGATTTTATGTCCAACGGCTGGCGTCGTCGGTGTAACCAATGTGATAGGCTGGTGAAGGAAGCATTTGTCAATAGCACAAAGGATAGTTTAGACGAGAGGGGAGGAAGAAAAAGACTAAAAAACACTAAAAAAGAAATAACCTAAAGTAGAATGACTACTTTTAAGCATAAAATTTCTTGAGATATAACCCATTGACGGGTTCCTTGAGAGAGAGGCCTTCGGGGGAGGCCAGGATGTATGCACCTTTGGTGAGGCAATGTTGGATGATGTAAGGGCCATGCCAAAGTGATTCGAATTTGTCGTGGCCAAAGGTATCATGAGTGATATCATAAGCCAGGACGAGGTCGCCTTCACGAAATGATCGAAGGTTGACATGGTGATCAAAGGTAGCCTTGGATCGTTTTTTAGCTGCCTCATTGGTCTGTAAGGAAGATCGACGATATTCATCCAGAAAATCCAAGTTCAGCAAGCGCTGCTCCATTGGAGCAGTGTCAGGTAATAGCTCAATTGCGGTGCGTAAGGTGGGAATTTCGCACTCGATGGGAAGAGTTGCCTCGACCCCATGGACTAAATGGAATGGTGTGAAACTAGTAGCGGTATTCACTGTCGTTCGATAAGCCCATAGCACAGAAAATAACATATGATGCCAATTGGTTTTATGTTTATTAACCATGCGCTGTAACATGGTCTTGAGGACTTTGTTAACTGCCTCAACCTGTCCATTTGACTGAGGGTAATATGGTGAGGCAAACTCGTGAGAGATGCCTAACCGAGATGAGAGTTCGACGAAGATCTCATTCTCGAAGTGTTTCCCATGGTCGAAAACAAGTTGGAGTGGTACTCCAAAATGGGATATGACATGGTTAAAGAAAAAGTGCGTTGCAGTGTCAGTGGTGTTGTTGAAAGTGGGCATAGCTTCGGCCCATTTGGTGAAGTAATCGATGGTGACAACAATGTATTTGTGAGCATTGCTGGAGGGGGGATTACAAGTCATAAAGTCGATGCCCCATTTACAAAAAGGGTCGACAGTAATGACAGGGTGAAGAAGAGCGAGGGGAGCTCGGGCTTTGTTGGCATAGAGCTGACATTGCTCACATCGTTTCACGACATGAATGCAATCATGAAATAGGGTAGGCCAAAAGTAACCGGCTCGGATAATCTTTTGAGCAGTGGATATACCCAAAAGATGGCCCCCACATGCACCGCTGTGGCCGTCGTTTAAGACTCTGTCGGCCTCATCAATAGTCAGGCATCGACGAAGAATGGTGTCGACGCCCCACCGGTATAGGATGTCTCCGATGAGGAGATAGCGGGGAGACTGATGGCGAATACGCCGATGATCATCTCGTGATAGATGGGTACCAAACTTTTGAGTTCGTAAGTAGATGAGAAGGTCACCATACCAAGGATCATATAAAGCGATGTAAAAGAGATGTTCGTCAGGAAAGTCGGTGTTGATGGGGGTACTGGTGGTGTCAGAGGGGAGGGCCATGACAAGTTCAGCGAGAATGAGGGCCTTCTTACTCTTGGGTGTTGAGAACTCGAGTTCATACTCCTGAAGGATAATGATCCATCGAGCGAATTTGCCGTTAACTTGTCGACGGCTGAGCAAGTACTACATAGGGTTGGAATCTGCGATGACCTTTGTGGTGCGAAGCAGAATGTAATGGCGCAGTTTCTGAACTGCGAGGACAACTGCAAGAGCAAGTTTCTCTTCGTGTTTATACTACAAGGGTGGTCCTGAGAGGTTCTTACTAACGTAGTAAATGACGTGTTCATGATTGTGATCTCCGAGCTGGATGAGGACGCCGGCTACTGATACAGCTGATGTTGATACGTAGAGGATGTAGTCGCGATTGTAGTCAGGTGCACTAATTAAAGGTGCATTTGAAAGTGTTGCTTTAAGATCGTCAAATGACTGTTGGGCATAGTCGTCCCAGTGAAAAGGGATGTCATGACATAGTAAGCGGAGGAACCTGTGTGCGCGTATGGCGTAATCAGGAACAAAGTGTCTAAGAAAGTTATCTTTGGTCTATAGACTCTGAAGTTGTCATAAATTCTGGGGAGGTGGAATTTCAGTGATAGCTTGGACTTTGAGGGGCTCCACAATAATACCTCTTTGGGAAATAATAAAACCGAGGAGGCGCCCTGCGGTGACGCAGAACACACACTTGAGAGGATTCAAGTGGATGTTGTACTGACGACACCGTTGAAATATGATGCGTAAATCATCGAGATTTTGGGTACGTTTCTTGGATCGAGTTGTGAGGTCGTCCAAGTAGGTGAGGATGATATTGGCCAGATCGTGAAAGATGTATATCATCGCCCGCTGGAAACTTGCGTCGACATTTTTTAAGCTGAAAGGCATGACACGATATGCAAAGGTACCCCATGGGGTAGTGAATGCGGTTTTATACTGATTGGCTAGGTGGATTTGAATTTGGTTATAGCCAGAGAATTCGTCCATAAAGGAGAGAGCCTCGTGGTCGGCGCAGTCGTCGATAATTTGATCGATGAAAGGCATTGGAAAATTGTCTTTGGGACATGCGTTATTAAGATCGCGAAAGTCTGTGCAAACGCGGATAGTACCCTATTTTTTGTCGATGGGTATAGGGTTGGAAACCCATGAAGTATAAGTGATGGTATAAATAAATCCAACAGTGCGTAATTTGTCAATTTTGGCTTTGATAGCCGCAGCTTTGGATGGGTGTAGCAGTCGCTATTTTTGGCGAACTGGTGTGATGTCAGGCCAGGTGTCGATGTGATGTTCGACAATAGAGGGATCGAAGCCAGGCCTTTCTGTGTATAACTAGGAAAAAATATCCCTGTATTCTTGGAAGAGGGCTTTATATGCGGAAATTTTCTGAGGAGTGCAAGTAGCTCCAATGGTGATTTCTTCGACGATGCCATTTTTAATGGAAATGTGGATTTTGATGGTGGGGGAAATGTTGGCCATGTTGCCTTCTTCAAATGCATCAGGGGCAGGAATGGGATTGTTGAACCAATTGATATGCCCAGATGGGATAAAATCTTTGGTTTTGATTGTGTAAATGGGGTTGTGGTTAGGAGGTATGGGGGCTTCCTGTGGAGAGAAGAGTGCACGGTGATGTAGCGCATCCCAGGGCAAGTCTGGGTGGTTTAGCTCTTCAAGTATTTCCTCGTCGCATTGGAAACACTAGGAATACAAGGGGTCATGAGGAGTGAGCTTGGTGACAGTGTGGTTTCCCCCTGATGGAGAAGCAGAGGGAGAAAGACTAGGAGATGGTGAGGGTTCACTCGTCATGAACCATATATTGAAGTACTGAGGGGTACCCGTGGTGGTTGGGTGGAGGGTGTCTATAGGGGAATGAGCAGGATATTTGGGGGGGTTGCGGGGTAAATCCTCAGAGACGTCATTGAATAACCATGGAGGCATTGGGAGTGCCTCAGGCTCGGGAGAAATGACATGAATATCCTCTAGTGACGAGGTGATGTCAATTATCGCCTCTGCGGGTTGGTGAAGCAGGGAAAATTGACGTTGCCAGTATTCAAGGATCATAGGACACTGGTATGTAAAATGAGATAATGAATCACCGAGAGAGCAAGGGAATCTCATACATTTACTGACTGAAGTGGTGACATAGCGAATGTCAATGATATTTGAAGAGGACGTAGCAGGGCGTGGGTTGTTCTGGAAGTTCTGGCGTACAACCACTAATGTCTGCCGAAAGTGCGGCAGTGATGGGAAATGATGGGTGTAATGGCCATACTCTGAACATATAGCACAAGCATATTTGGTCCTCAACCCTTTACTACTAGAAGGGTTGGTGGTAGTAGTGGGACTAGTAGTAGTGATGGGTGTTGTGGGAGTTTGATTGGGGGGGATCAAATTCCGTAATTTAGGTAGTGATGGACAGTTGTTGGTTTGGTGGCCCTCTTTTTCACATAGTGCACAAGGTGGTGGGATGCGTGGAGGAAGTGGAGCGGTGGGATCCTTCTTCTTCTTCCTGCCCCCAGTTGTAGCAGGGGGGTTAGTGAGTATGGGGGTAGTGGGGGTAAGGACAAGAATCGTCATGGGGATTCCTTCCTGTGGGGGAAGGGATGGTCGAGGGACCATATCTGGTGGGTGTAAGTACCAAACTAGGATTTCTAACACCATATTGGGTAGTGTGAGTGTGGCGGCTACCTGAAAAGATTCTATACCTGGTGGAGGGTAAAAGAAGGGAATTTGAGTGAGGGGTTGGGGAATTGTCTCCCAAACGGGACTATGCCCCTGAGGGAATGTGGATTCATGGACTGTTGGGGTCGACAAGAATGACTGAAGCCTCCTGAGGAGGAATAACATCCTCTGTGTGAGTTCCGTTAAATGAGATGACACATACTTGATTAGTAGGATGAAGGAGTGGTGGTTCTCTATGGTATGTTCCTAACAAGGATGGATCTTTAAAAATCCCAGGACCCATCTCGACGAGTGGATATGCGTCTTGGTTTGTGTGGATGAGGGGAAGAATGTTATCGAGGTTGGTAGATGGGTTAGGCTCATAATGTGAGACTTGGTCGATGGTCACGATCTTCCCATTGTGAGGGAACATCATTGTCTGAAAGACGCAAGATGCCACTGCCTTCATAGCGTACATGTATCTACGACCAAACAAGATATTATAGTCGAACGAGGCGTCGATAACTTCGATGTCGATGAGAATAGTCTTGCCCCCGAGTTCAATGGGGACGTTTTGGAAGAGCCCTTCGAGAGAGGATGGTCGTCCGTCATAAGCTCGTAATGTGATGGCAGAGGGTATGAGTTCCGGGGAACCAAGTTTTTGCGATACTGTTTTGGACATGATGCACGTAGATGCCCCTTCATCGATGATACACCGATGAACTGTGATGTTTCATATTTTCACTGGTATTTGAAAAGCGATCAAGGTGGGAAGATGAGGTTCTCCGCTGTCAAGATCAAAGGTGATGAGTCGAGTATCTGTAGGGTCGACTTTTCCCAAGGCGGAAAGTAATGATTTCCACTGAGTGGGACAAGTCTGGAGGACTTCCAAGACTGACATGGCAGCCAAGGATTGTGCTAAGTTGTCTACCAAACTATAGTTGTGAGCTGCCCTAGCCTGTGGGTTGTGGACATTCATGCGCAAGGGGATGCGAGGGATGCGTAGTGGTGGTTCAGTAAAAGGGCGAGGGATCACCAACGAGGGTCCCGCCGGTGTAGGATTCGTCTATGAAGTGATGGGAGGAGACTCAGTGGGTGCATGATACTGATGGTTACGGGTTTGCAGAAGGATTTCTTCCTCACTAGTGAGGAGAATTATTCTCTCTGCTGGATTGTTGGGGTTGTGGTATTGGCCCACCTGAGGTGTGGGGTGCTGTGTATCCTGTTGGGTGTTTATCACACCTTGATGTGGAATAGGATTTTGTAGCACAGTGGGAGGGGGTTGTTGCACGTATTGTTGTGGTGCCTGTTGTGGGGCAGGTTGTGCAGGAGAATGGGGAAGAGCACCTCAGTCTTTCAACCATTTGAAATCAACGATCTGGGGGAAATGATGAGTGTAATGGATGAACTCACCACAAAGGGAACAAGGGAATATGGTTTTAACATTATTTCTCCCTTGGCATTTTTTATTATTTCCCCTTGGGGGTTTGGGTTCCCTTGGTTCTGGTTTCCCCCAGTTGGTTGGTGTTGTGGGGGTTGATTCCCGCCTTGACTTGGGTTGTTGTTATTCCTATTCCATCCTTTCTTCTTGGAATTGTTCGATGGATGAGTTGGATTGGTTGTGTTCAACTATTCAAAATTTTGGTATTGTTGAGCAGCAGAAGGTTGAACAAAATTTACCCCTGCATGTGGATGTGGGAAAGCCATGGGTTGTGGAGGACCAGGAAACGGGAAGTATGGATTTTGTGGTGGTACCGATCCATAAGGTACATAGGAAGGCGTAGTGATTTCACTAGTACTATAAGCTGATGTTGAGGGAGTACCACTGTTTGTGGGAATAGGTGGATGTATGGGAGGTGTCGGTGGTGGTCCACTGATGGGTGGAGGTATAGCAATAGGGTATGGTTGTTGATAAGGGGGTGGGGGGTTATAAGAAGTGCCCCCATATGCCGGAAGGTATTGAGGTGTTCCATACATCAGTGGTGGTTGGGGTTGTGGAACATGGTGTGTGGTGGAACCTATTAGTACGTTTGCTGAGTGAGACATCCCAGGTTTGTCTTGGCCAAATGGCACAGGTTGTGGAAGATCAGGAAGTACTGTGTATAAGTACCCTGAATGTGCATAGATGAGGTCATATTGTTGGTCCTTACTGATGGCTTCCTCTTCGGATTGAGGGAAGGTGGAAGCTACATCCTTTACAAGGAGAGAGACAAGTGATCTAAGAAACCAATCAAGACATTGTTGCTTGGTGGTTTCCGCTTTGTACAAACTACGTCACCTACACCACTCATGAATGTGGTCAGCGATGTGTGTGGCTGAGGTTTGTTTGAAGTTAGACAATAGTTCTAGACCATTGTCGTGGCGGATGGGTAATTGGAAGAAGGTCAAGAATGCTTTGGCCAATGACTCAAAGGTCGCATGAGACCCTGATTTTTTTTCGACATACCATTTGGCTGATGGGCCAGTGAGTGTGCATTGAAATAATTGCAGTCTGATGGAATCATCCATAATGCTATTGGAATAACACCGTAGATGAAAGGTCATGACATGGTTGGTAGGGTCATCCCTTTCCTTTCCTTCAAACTTTGGTATGTCTGAAGGAAGTTTTGTTGGCATTGCAGGCCATGTGGCATCATGCAATATAGGATCATTGTTGAGTTTGGTGAGATCCGGTATGTTGAGAGAGGCCAAATATGGCATCTGTAGTGGGGGGGGAGGTTTAGCTCCGGCCATGGTGTGTTTTGAACCTGACCCTTGATGGGGGCTAGGTGGGTTGGTGCTCCCTCCTTGAGAGGAAGTGGGTCTCCCGCTTCCGTGCAAAGGAGAGCGAGTGAACGGATGACCTTGGGAAGTTGACCCAAGTAATGTAGAACCAAGCAAATCTGATCCTAAGATAGTAGCACTCACAGGAGTGTGTGAAGGAGGTGTCGATGAGTGGGAACGACCAGATACTCCCCCTAAGATAGGAGGGAGATTGAGAAAGCATCATGAATGATAGGGGTTCTGTGGTTCCTCTATGATGTCAGACTTAGCTGTGTGAATATGTGCAAAAAAGTGGTGAGAGAAATACAGAAACAAGAGCCTTTGCGTTGAATGTTCACACAATATATATATATCCAAATAAAACTATAATCATATGTGCATCATACATAAAATGAGAAAGAAGCATATATGTGGGTAAATGGGTTTTGTCCACGTGGGGGGAATCAAAAGAAAGCAAATGCTCGTGTCCTAGAAGACGTAACGTCCTTCCTCTCAAATAGCACTGGACCTTCCAATAGTACTCAATAGTGGGGTCTGAAGTCACCGGAAGAGAAACTAGTGAAGGATGAAGTAATTGGTTATAATGAGGGGTAAAGGGGGCATATCCCGAAAGAGCTGGCGATATTTCCCAATAGCCACACAAAATCCAATCAAGGTGCAATTACATCCCACAATTTCCACATGGGTAGATGTCCTAAAGTTGGTCACTAGGTACCTCGATCAAAGTGTGACATTTAGATTTTCGGCCTAAGAAATGGGTCACGGGCTGGATCCCGTCCAAGAGGTGGGTGCCTCAAGGGGGGACGCACAGAACAACCGGACCTCGGCCTTCAACCCTTCACGGGTATCTCCCTGCCTTATGG
>ML784532.1:318592-328652 GCA_009831015.1 Picea engelmannii
AGGGCTCATTCATTCGGGGTTTTTACGAGAGGAGATTTTGGGGAGAGCTTGGGGGACTGATTTAGCAGTGGGGATTTACTGTGCACACCGTGGCTGAGAGGTTTGGGCACGGAGGGCTAGGACATCCGTAGATGTCCTAGGGCTAGGCGCACTGGTCGGCAGGGTGGCCGGTTTTGGGAGTGTTGAAGCTGAAGGTTCAAGCTGCTGCAAGCGGAGGTTCAAGCTGAAGATTCAAGCTTAGCATCAGTGACAGGTATTTTATTTTCAAAATTGTGAAGTATATACTCAATTTTAACTTGTATGCAAAGTATCATGTAGATTTAAATTGTTATGCATAGTGTGTTAAGTAAAAATGTTTTATTTTCTTCATAAAATTCTGGGAATGAATATGCCCGAATAAGCAAATTTTTAGTTCTGTTAAAATGACATTCTGTTGAAATTTATGGTAGTCAAAATGAAATTATGGTTGTTACACAGGATGGATCCCTTCCAAGAGGTGGGTGCCTCAAAGGGGGACACACAAAACAACCAGACCTCGGCCTTCAACCCTTCATGGGTATCTCCCTGCCTTATGGTGTTAGTAACACTTGACTTGGAGGATTTTAAAGTTCCCTATTTGTCAACTTATAATGTTTGAAGATGTGATAACCAGATAATGGGGGGTTATTTGGATGCATACCCCCAATATCCTAGCTAGACTAAAAATTTATTTTGGCACCTCCTGTGGAGGAAAACTTAGTGATTTTTTAGAAAACAATTTAGATGTGGTTGTTTGAGAGATTAGGGGTGTGAACCAATCTCGTTTGAATTAGGTGGGTATGGATAATTTCTTCAAGAAATAGTGGGATGTTTCAGAATCCCTTTTGGAGGAATCCTACTTCAACCTCCACAATTCAAGATGAAATTATGTGAGTGAGTAGTGACTTTGTGTGTGCGAAAGTGAACAAATGTTACAAATGTTTAATAATTTAGGTGTCAATTTGCATCATGTGGACTTCCTTTGGTCCTTACAAATATTGATTACCTATCTTGCTAGATGTCATTGGTACAACCTTACGAAATTTTAAAGTCCCTAAAGAACTAGAATGTGGACATATGGGTCCTTACCAATCCTTTAAACTCCATAATGTGATTTAATATAAGAAATATTTTGAACAACTATCCTAGATTGCAAGCATGTGGGCATGTATGGGCCCATTATTATAATCTTTAAACTCCCCTAGTGATGTAAGCTAAGAAATTATCTTCAAAAAACTATCCTATCTTTGCAACATGTGGACATGTATGGGCCCTTACAAATTTAGGATGTTTTGTTAAAGAAACTAAGAGGATCCCTTGGGGGGATTTGTCCTCTCCTAAAGATTTTAAGGGAGATGAAATGTTTCCTTAATCACGTTTCTTATTCTCAATATTGCTCTATGGTGTGAGAGAAGAGCATACTTAATGATTAAAGTTTGATTTCTGGTCCCAATGTAAGTGTTTATGTGTGATAGTAAATAATATCAGCTTAACTTTTACAATCAAAACAAGCCATCCATGTGGAAACTCAAAGAAAAAGAGGAGAAATATGGTTCCTTTTAACCCCCTAAGTGCTTATGTTTTGACTAACTCTTCATGTGGAGAGGGGATCTAAGTGTGGTGCATTTACAATATTGCATAAAAATAAGATTTTGGAGGCTAGGGGCCTTCAAAACATCACAAACAAATCTTAGAATGTTGATATTCTTGAAAGATGCGCGGGTTACAGTTCAAACAGAGGCACAGTGGGTGCACAATGTGCATAATGCGTAGTGAACAAAAGACCTTTGGGTGCACTGTGCACAGAGAACAAAAGTGATGTGGGCGTACAATGCTCATAATGAGCGTTTGTGGGCCAAAATACCTGTGCATGTTCTGATACGCGTCAAGGGGGGGGGCATTTTAAGTGGAATTATCCTCTTCCAGCTCCAAACTTAGCTCTTTGCAGGTAAGTCTAGGTTGTTTATGATCCCTGTAAGGAAAATGGGTCAAAAAGAAGTGCTCAAACAACCCAAATAAGGAGGAAATTGACACCTTGTCCCCAGTATGATCACCAATCTATTGTGTCCCTTTCATCACTTAAATGAGAAAAGCAGGGGCACTTGCAAGTCTAGTTGGGTCTACTAGACAGGACAAGGGTTAGTGTATGAATCAAACAATTCAATCACATGAAATAAACAAAAAACTAAACTAACAACAACTAATGAAATAACTAAAGAAATAAAACTAAAATGCATGAGGGAATTAGAACCAAAACTAATCAAACAAATGACCAATATTCATGCCACCAATGGAGAAGTATATTAGTGGGAAAACACCAAAGAGAAAGGGAGACTTATTGATCCCCTCTTCCTCCTTGGGAGGGATCTTTATTCCCCTATGTGAGAGCTCTTCTTACAAATGGTAAACTAGAAAGAAAATTGTGAAGAAATCCAAGCTTATTCCCTCAAGAGGTGAGGTGAATATCTTAATGAGATGTTTCTAGTATGCTCCAAGAAGAAAAGAGGTTTCTTGTAGGATAATAGAGGCAACATAACAATACAATGAGATTCTTAAATTCTTAGTGCACCCATGGCATACTTTTATAACTTTCCTTTGAGGTAATATCCAACCGGTCTTTAGTGTGAACAAGGGTCCCTTTAGGGCATCCTTAGGTCTTTGACTAGCACCCCACTTGGATTTATCTTGGATTTGAGGGTCAAATCAAGTTGGGAGCTGGTCCATAAGTGGGTGGGGGGTCGACAAGAACCATAACTATGCCATTCACAGGTGTGTGTGGATTTTCTCGTACACAGTCGCGCATATGGTGCATTGTGCGCTATATGGGATTCTTTGGTCGTGCACTGTGCATGTGCTTCATTTAGTGTTTTAGTGCATGTCAATTTTTTGAACAGATGTATAGTTTTTTCCTCTTGGAAATGATTTATTGGTGCTACAGGTGAACTAATAGGTGTTTGGATATGATGTATTCCTATAACCATTTGCATGTGATGTTGTAGACAAATTTTTAGTGATAACATCCCTTTCCTTGGCCCGTCCGGTTGCCCTGAAATATAAGTGTCAAATGATGAAACCACTTACACACTATCACTGTGAGATATACCATTGTAAAATTGAACCAATATGTGCCAACAAACTGTAATAAACATGTACCACTGACCTATAACCAACTTGTACCTGTACTCAACCTATACCAACAAAAACCCAACATGTACATGACTTGTATATGTTGCATCTCACGTATGTATGTGCCCTATCTATACTGTAGCATGTGTATGTATGAGACCTATCTATACTAGAACCTATGTACACCTTTAGAAATCTATGGTTTTCACCTTTTCAAAAACTTCAAATACTTTGATGCCTCTATCACATCAACCTGCAGCCTGTCACTATGTCTTATCTGTAGCCGTGCCTTGTGCATATATCATCTTATACATCCCTTAACCAAGTGAATCTATGTATCTCTAGTCATGTGTTATACATGTGTGTACAATAATGAAAAAGTGTAATAACCCTCACATAGACTAGACTTCAAACCCTTACTGATATGCAACCTCAATATTCACAAACAACTTCACAACCAAAATCCCTCATCCATGTACCAAGAAATACTAGCTATGTCTCAACACTTGAACCAACAAGATGAACCAATGAATAATACCAACATACCAGTGTTGTATTTCTGTATATCTAGATCATACCATAGGTGTCATGCAACCAAAAACCTCTCTAGGGAAAAATATCAAACTCCCATAACCATATCTCATGATGACAACAACATTCAACTATGCATAAGAATATGACATACCTTTTGAATCTATAGATAGATCTGTTGTACCTAATCACTGTAAACCTTCCTGGAAGCTTGCTTTCATACTTTGAGAATATGGTACCTTCAACAACTCAATATTTCAATGATTTTCCAAATATACACGCCCTGTTATACTTCCAGACCATGTATGTATGCGCCCTTTTCCATTGCATCCTGCATACACCTCAAAAACTAGGGCTTTTTCAGTATTTCTACAATTTCAAAAATTTCACTGTCAGCCCTTTATGCTACCTCAGACTTGCGTAACTTCAGATGTATCAATGAGTACCTGCAATAAACCTTACACAATAATAAATATTTAATGTGCACAATAGGTGATAATAGGATAACCTTTCTCTCTTATTTATACTCTCCAAGTAGCTTCATCTAGGGGTTACCTTCTAACCAACTTAACCCAACTTCCTTCTTTTAGGGCTAACCCACTTCTAACCACTTGTCCACTTATAACCACTTTATTCACAAATAGTAAACTCTCCACTTCAAGTTGCAACTAATTTATTTTTAATTTTTTTCTTATTGCAACGAGGTAACCCGTGATTGAATCCTAGTTTCACCTACTTTGACTAGTCAACTTATTCTAGGAGTTTCTATAATAATTTGACTTCATTGACCTTCTTGGGTCTTCTAAATAACTCAAGAGGGTTCTCCAACTTCACAAGGCCATAAATATCTAACCGTGAGGAGTTATGTGACATTCCACATATCACCAGAAATGGCATGCTATGCACTATCCATATAGAATAGTATTAATTGAAAATATTCTGATCTTCATACCATTATACATCAAAGAAACTTGATTCCCTTAACCATCCTGTTGGGGCTATTAGCACCATGTTTTTTATAGTTAGAGTCATGTCCTAGTTATTTAAAAAAACAAAGTTTTCCTAAATAAGTTTCAATTGGTGTGTCAAAGTTCATGAGGTCAGTGAAAAACTAAGGGATGGTTTGAAAAATCGAGTAAGGACTTTGGATAAGACTCGGGAAAAGGGTGTAAGGATTAGTCATGTGTGAATTGTAAGGGTGTATCTTCTGAAATATTGAGTCATGTCGAAAAAGGAGAATTTGGGTACCAAAGTCAAGTCAAGTGGTTAGGACAAAGGTCATGTCAAAAGATATTATGAGTATCATTACCTAATCATGAAGTCAAAAAAGTGAAAAATCATGGCACTCCTATCATTTGTACTTTGCACACTTCAAAAGTGTACATGTTGCATGAGTTTTCTATGTAAATATTCAACCTTCTTTCGAAATTCTCATTTCCATAGATTTCTCGCCCTCTTCCATGATTTCATTCCTTAACTATTCAAGCATAAATATTGGTCACCCTTCATACTTCTCCATCACTTTCAGAATTTGTGCGTCATCCATAGTTTTTTCAGCAAGCTCTAGATCCCTTCATTGTGTAAAAGCTATTTGTTGTCAGTCATATTGTAAGTCTGTTGTTTTGATTTTTTTGCATCTCCTCTATTGTTTTCATCCATTGCCTAAAAGTCCTTTTGGAGTTCATTGCAAACTAGTTTTTTGGAACGAGTTGTTTCTTCTCACAATCAACCTTCTTCCTTTTGAATTACTTATTGTTGCATTGATATTTTCACTGCACCAAGTCTCCCATTGCTCTTTGTTTCCACGCTGAGTTTCCACTGCACCAAAATTTATGTCACAATTTCTTGCTGCGTTGAGTTTTCCCACCATGCTGAATTTTTCCGTCGCACTTTACTGCCACGTGGAAGTGTTTGTTATTGATTTGTTTGTCGCACAAATATTCTTGTGCTACCTTTTATTGTAGTTTATACAAAGTTCATCATTCTTATTTGTTGTGCAGAGAGGGTATTACCATTTATTTATGTGTGCTTGAAATTAACATATACCAACACTATGGCAACTTCCCAAAGCAAAAGAAAGAATACAAGAAGTGGCAGGGTCGTGAGTTTTGAACCTCAAGATTTGAAATTAATAAATGCAGATCTGATGTTCATGGCATCTTTTGAACAAGCTAGATGCATGTGTTTTTGCGAAAGGATTCAAGGATATAATGCGCAACTAGCTTAGTAGTTCTCCCTCAGTTTTACTAGTGTCAGTGTGACAATTGCGGGAATGACTTTCCAAGTGACAGAGGAAATTATGTCAGCTTCGACGGAGATCCCTCTATAGGAAGAGAAATGGTTTAAAGGTATTCCTTTAGACATTTCATGTTATATGGATTTCATCAAGTCTAAATATCAAAATCAGAAAATTGGAGCCGACATTCCTGTTATCACATGCTAATTTTTATTATGTAAAATATAGATTTCAGGATCTGGGAGGACGTTAAAATTGTTTAGAAGCCCAATAAACTAGTACAAGAGGATGAATCTAGTAGGAAAGAAATAAATCTAGCAAGAGAAATAAGTGGTGGGGCCCGATGCATCGTGGATCGTGACCTCTCAAGATCGATGGCCGAGAATGATTTCGGTGGAAGAAGATGCATGAAGGATAATTTTGGAGAGCGGACCAAAATTTAAACCATTGTTTTCATTGGGAGCTACGTGGCACCACCAGGTTCACTTTAGGGAAAAAATGGTTTTCCCCAAACCACTTCCTCGTGCCCCCAAAAAATGACCATTAGTCATTTAAATTTATATGATGATTATTTTTTCAAACACTAAACCGTTAGAACCTTGGTGTGAATATCACCTGCAACTCAACCACACACTAACTTAGCTCTCTAGTTCCACTCGTTTTCAGGCAAGGAGTTAATATGAGATAGAGTCAGAGGACTAAGAGAGGGATTGAAGCGTCATAAGAGCCATAATCCAGATCATGAAACATTTCTTGTTGATCAATGTGATCAGTTTCAAAACTGAAATGTTTAAATGCAATCATTGTAATCAATTTTAGAACTGAAATGTTTAAATGCAATCATTGTAATCAGTTTAAGAATTGAAAGGTTTAAATTTAATCATTGTAATTAGTTTTAGAAGCCGAATCATTTCTTTGTAATCATTGTAATCGGTTTCAAACCGAAGGAACTCAAATTGTATAAATATTAGGAGTTCCTAATGTATTAGTGTTGGCAGAAGTGCAAGGGCACCTTTTTAGTTGTTCAGAACTCCATTGTAATTTTTTGGCATTGAATTGAATACAGATGAAGAAGCCTTTGAAGTCTCTATGAAAATATTCTAATGGTGGTGTTATGAGTTTTTTCTTCTCTCTTTTTATGTATTTCCCATGTTTCTAATTCCATTAGCACCATCTTCTGTTTAAATTGGATAGTTTGAAGGCCCAGATTTCATCCTACGATGCTCTTGGTTTAAGCAATTTAAACTATGTTAAGCTCTTCCTAACTAATTCAGAATTCATTTCATTAATGCTCTGATGAATTTACTTGTTTTCTTATTCTTATTACACTAAGAAAACTACAATTTATAACTCAGATTCATCACCTCATATAGCCTTTATCCTCTGGAGATTCTACTGGCCAATCAATGTTTTCATTCATTTTCAGAATTTGACTCGATAGCCCCAAGTGCCCCTCCCCTTATTTGCCAGCAAATTTATAAAAAAAACCCCCAAAAAACCCCAAAAAAACAAAAAACTAGCCATTGATTGTCAAAGAAACACCAAGTGACACAAGAAATCCCTCTCCGAGTTGAGCAAGCTAGTACCTAGCTCTAAAGTTGGTTTGTAGGTTAACTTTGTCGTTTGTTTTATCAGCTGAACAAATTTACAGAGTACTAACATTCTGGCACCATTGTCGAGGATGAAAGTGAAATTTTCCCTGGGATAAATGACAAAGTTCAGACCTGAGTACAAATGGTGAAAAGTATTCAGACACATAAACGATGTACATCATTCACCTGGCGACTCCATTTTCAAGAATCTTGAATTCAAAATTTTCACGGTGACTCCAATTTCCAAAGACTAAGTAGCCTAAATATTCTATTGGCAAATCCACTCAAGCTTCAAATGTGATTCAGAGACTCCACTAGAGGACGATATCCCTTAACAGAGGTATGAAAGGACATCATGGGAGAAAATAAGTACCTAAAGTTGATTTTTTTCGAAGACATAATATTTTTTGTTATTAATTACCTTTTGAACTTTCCTGAATATGCCAAACACATTTATTTTACCTACTACATTCAAATGATGATCATGAGAATATTGCACTACTATATCCTCCTCTTAAATTGTACATATATTTCCTCATTGTATCACTGATTTTGATCAAAATCTTCCATCTGATCCATGTGTTGACCATAACCAAGTTGATGAGCCTCATGAAATCAAGGTTGATATCTCACCTCCTGTACTTGATCCAACACCCTCCAAGATTCAACATAGGTATAGACCTTTAAAATTACTTCACATCTTTCATAAGTTTCCTCCAAAGCACTATAAGTACCCACCTGTGTTTGATGGAGAACCTAATGCCATCACAACTGAAAAACACATCCAACATTTTGAACATTTTATAAATTTGTTTGAGATTGATCATGACGTTTTTTATATGATCCGAAATCGGATTCAGTAGACTGTCAGGGCATGAAAAATGCTCAAAAATGAAAGTACTCGGAATCTGACGAAACCAACACCATTACGTCCGGCTCGTCTTCCTGATTCCGGTGGTATAATTTTTATCGCAAACGGAGTCCCGATGAGGAAGATATCGCATTCTGTCCGCCGAGCCAAACAGACAAAAGTTTGAGTTGCTGACTGTACCTGTCCGTACAGTCCGTACGGCCACGTGGAGGGCCGTACCATCGTGCTGACGTGGCAGAGGGGTGACATGGCGCATCTTGATTGGACGGTTTTTGGGCGAATACAGCGTCGACATGTGTCTTCGGCAGCGAATAATGTATGGACACGTGGCCCAATCATTTGGCGCCACGTGTCACTTTTTCTTTGGCTCATGGGTTGTATGTTTTTATATAAAATGTATGGGTCCGCGGGGTTCGACCCCGGGACCTCCCCAACAGTGCAAAGCCCTATTGAAAATCCGCTAGCCAACTATCCGTTGCTTATTTCTTGTTATGAAGGCGAGCAATATTGTATTTATGTTTGGATTTGTTTATGTTGGAAAGGGGGGTCGGGCCGGGGCTAAGCCCCGACCCGTGGTTATATTACATTTCATATGTCCATGATATAGTCCCATCGGTTGGCGCGTTATAACAGTTATATGCGTGGTTTTAAACCACGGTTCAATGCAATTAACATGTGACCACAATTTAAAACGGCGCGGGGCTATATGATAACGGTTGGCGGTTTGGGGTTTTAAAAGCCATAAGCCACGGTTTTTGAGCCCTAAAACCAATGCGACCAGGACCTTGGGGTGGCCCGCGCGTAGCCCAAGGGCTAGCGCGTGGCCACATTAACCCCATGTGACTGTCCAAAAGGGGGGCCGCGCCCAGGAGAGGGGGCTAATGCCCATTTGCAAACCATATTATAACTAAAAGTGGGTTTTTCAACCAACTTTAGTTAAATTTAATGTAATTAATCCATTTTTAAGGGTTATTGGGCATTTTTAAAGCCTAAATTCGTGGAGGAAGTTGGAGAGGGAAAAATAACTCCCCAACTATTTAACCAAGGCCATTTTGAGGCCAAGGGGAGAGATTTGGAGAGATTTGGAGAGCATTCATAGCAGAGATGTTGAGGCGAGGCCAAGATAAAGCCAGTTTGAGGCAGAGGAGTTGTTGAGGTAGAGATGCTGTCGGACGATTTCTGAGAGTTCGGTATATCCGTTTCAGGTGCCGTAAGTTGTGCAAGATTCTAGAGATCATGGAGAACAAGACCAGATCATTCTAGGAGCCAATCGGCAATTGTAAATATGTACTAATAAACTTTCAAAAAGGAAATCAAGAAGCCTCCCACAAGAGAAAAAGGCCCAGAGACGTAGGCAAAGTTGCCGAACTCCGTTATCAAATTTGTGCATAATGGTTTGCTGTTTTTCATTGCATTTAAGATTTTCTTATATGTCTATGGCTGTATAATTCATTTGATTTTCTCTCTCTTTCATTAAGTTTCCCAATGGTCATTTAATGCATGCAAACAATAACTCAACCATAGTCATTTCGAAAAATCCTGTCGGATCAAGTGGTATCAGAGCTAGTTGACGTTTGGATTTGAGTTTTGCATGTTAACCAGGGAAAAGCTACAGCGTGGTGAAGGCGAGCTTGTTGCAGAGAATCCATTAATTGGATTGAGAATAAGAGCTTCTTTCAAAGAGAA
>ML784532.1:330518-362174 GCA_009831015.1 Picea engelmannii
GCAAGTCGGGTGGCCTATCCCGAGCTTGTCGAGTGGTCAGTAACCTTTTGGGGACCAAAAGGTCTTATTGTTGGGAGGTGTGATCCGAAATCGGATTCAGCAGACTGTCAGGGCATGAAAAATGCTCAAAAATGAAAGTGCTCAGAATCCGACGAAACCAACACCATTGCGTCTAGCTCGTCTTCCTGATTCCGGTGGTATAATTTTTATCACAAACGGAGTCCCGATGAGGAAGATATCGCATTCTGTCCGTCGAGCCAAACAGGCAAAAGTTTGAGTTGCTGACTGTACCTGTCCGTACAGTCCGTATGGCCACGTGGAGGGCCGTACCATCATGTTGACGTGGCAGAGGGGTGACATGGCGCATCTTGATTGGATGGTTTTTGGGCGAATACAGCGTCGACACGTGTCTTCGGCAGCGAATAATGTATGGACACGTGGCCCAATCATTTGGCACCACGTGTCACTTTTTCTTTGGCTCATGGGTTGGATGTTTTTATATAAAATGTATGGGTCCGCGGGGTTCGACCCCGGGACCTCCCCAACAGTGCAAATCCCTATTGAAAATCCGCTAGCCAACTATCCGTTTCTTATTTCTTGTTACGAAGGCGAGCAATATTGTATTTATGTTTTGATTTGTTTATGTTGGAAAGGGGGGTCGGGCCGGGGCTAAGCCCCGACTCGTGGTTATATTACATTTCATATGTCCATGATATAGGCCCATCGGTTGGCATGTTATAACGGTTATATGTGCAGTTTTAAACCACGGTTCAATGCAATTAACATGTGACCACAATTTAAAACGGCGCGGGGCTATATGATAACGGTTGGCGGTTTGGGGTTTTAAAAGCCATAAGCCACGGTTTTTGAACCCTAAAACCAATGCGACCAGGACCTTGGGGTGGCCCGCGCGTAGCCCAAGGGCTAGCGTGTGGCCACATTAACCCCATGTGACTGTCCAAAAGGGGGGCTGCGCCCAGGAGAGGGGGCTAATGCCCGTTTGCAAACCATATTATAACTAAAAGTGGGTTTTTCAACCAACTTTAGTTAAATTTAATGTAATTAATCCATTTTTAAGGGTTATTGGGCATTTTTAAAGCCTAAATTCGTGGAGGAAGTTAGAGAGGGAAAACTAACTCCCCAACTATTTAACCAAGGCCATTTTGAGGCCAAGGGGAGAGATTTGGAGAGATTTGGAGAGCATTCAGAGCAGAGATGCTGAGGCGAGGCCAAGATAAAGCCAGTTTGAGGCAGAGGAGCTGTTGAGGTAGAGATGTTGTCGGACGATTTCTGAGAGTTCGATATATCCGTTTCAAGTGCCGTAAGTTGTGCAAGATTCTAGAGATCATGGCGAACAAGACCAGATCATTCTAGGAGCCAATCGGCAATTGTAAAGATGTACTAATAAACTTTCAAAAAAAGAAATCAAGAAGCCTCCCACAAGAGAAAAAGGCCCGGAGACGTAGGCAAAGTTGTCGAACTCCGTTATCAAATTTGTGCATAATGGTTTGCTGTTTTTCATTGCATTTCAGATTTGCTTATATGTCTATGGCTGTATAATTCATTTTCTTTTCTCGCTCTTTCATTAGGTTTCCCAATGGTCATTTAATGCATGCAAACAATAACTCAACCATAGTCATTTCGAAAAATCCTGTCGGATCATTATATGAGGGCCTTCTCTTAATCCTTGAAAGGGGATACCAAAGACTGGTTTAAACACTTGCAGGCAGAGACAATTAGCTCATGAGAGGAATTGAAGAATATCTTTTTGAAATTTTGGGGCAAGAATAAATATTTGGATCTACAACTTACAGAGTTCTATGCCTTGAAAAGGTAGAGAAATGAAACTATTTCTACATTTAGCAGAAGGTATTCTAGTATTTATTACAATTTTCCCCAAAACATTCAACCCAGTGAAGCTGCTTCCATGCTCCATTATGCAACAACCTTTCATCCGGATTTGTCTTTCCTTCTGATGGAAAGAAGTCCTAAGTCCTTACAACAAATGTTTAATGATGCTCAGGAGATTCAACACAATATTCAAGCATGCAAATATATTTGAAATGAGGAGTTGGATGCTAAAGAACATGACAATGAATATGAATAGAAAACAATTGATTTGAATCTTGACCAGAGGGTTAATAATATCATATGTCCTCTTGAAGTTTTTAATGCTAATGATTTTTCAAAGTATTATATGCCACTTATTGAAAACGAAGGTGCTAATTTCGCTTTTGATCCATCCCATGATAAGCATGGGGTTGATTTTTTTATGTATTTATTTGTAGACAATCAAGAAAATGAATTTGCAAATCAACTTGTTGATGAGCAGGTTGATGTCCCAAGATTTTTCTTGTTGTATGACATTACAGGTGTTGTTGATTTTCCTTTATATGATGAATATTATGATGGTTGTGATGTTGACTCCCTAGAAAAACCAACTGCATGTTCTCTACCAGAAAATGTTCCTTTTCAACAATGTAATGCGAATAATCAGCCTACATGTCACAGTTACAAAGAAGAATATGAAGAAAGTACAAAATCAACTAAAGTAAATTCTTTACCTTTATGATTTTCTTCATTTAAATTGTTGAAAGAAAATTTTGAGATCATCACTAAAGAAAATGAATGTGTGTTGATGCCAAATCACACTGATTCACTGGAAAAAAATGACAAGAAGTTGCAGCAATATTCTCAGGTGTTTGATGACCCTGTTACTTGTTATACAAAAGGTTTTATCTGTTCAAAATTGTAGCCATTGGTCAAAAATGAATTTGAAAAAGATTGTGTTCAACAATCCAAAGAAATTGAAATATTTGCATCAGGTAGAGTAACTTTTCCATTGTGTTTTACTTATTTAAAATTGCCGACACAAAATGTTTATAATGTTTCAAATAAGAAATCCTCTAGGCATGATGTTGAATATGAAGAAAGTAGTGGACTTGCCAATAAAAATTATCTTCCAGTATGTTTTTCTTCCTTTGAATTGTTGAAAGTAAATCATGAGTTAACAAAGGAAGCAGGGAAGCCTAATTGCAATCACAATGACATTGTTTTACATGAGAAAATTGTTATGAGTGAGGAAGACCAACAACCTTCTCATGCATTTGATGACCATGTTGTTGATTACATGGAAGGTTATCTCAGTTCAGATCTACAGCTTGTGCTCGAATACCAGCTTGGAAATAAAGATGATGGCAAATCAACATCAATGTTAGATTTCTTTCCATCAGGGGTTTCATTTCAGCCAGCACTACCTTCTGATTCAAAACATTTTTATTTCTAGCAATCCCAACATATTTTTCAGCCTCTTTGTGGCAATCAATAAGTTGAATTACATGAAAATAATGATGCAGTGGAAGGGGTGAAACATTATTGTTGTTTTATGCATGTTTTAGAGGATCCATTTGCAATTTTGTTGGAGGCAGTAAACAGTCCCAATGTTTTTAATTTTTTGAGATTTGAATTTATAGATAAATTCTTGAATGAATTATCAGTAAACAGGATTTGGAGTAAGAAAGTGAAAAGAAAAAAAATAATGGATAAAATGCTTGCATGCTTTCATTGGCATTATGATTTCACTTGATTGACAGTTCATTTCAGTAGTTAGGGTGGGTAGGTGTCAATAATCTTGTTGGTCAAGCATTTTTTAGTTTGGATTTTTAGTAGTGTGTATAGTCAGATTTTTGTGGTGTATTTAGCGTTCAACCTTCAGTTGAGAGAAATGTACAGAATTTAGTTTTCAGTGGATACTCGTGACAGGTCAAAGAAATGTACACATATGTTTTTGGAAAATCCCAATGGATCAGGCACCAAGTCTACGAGTTCTTTTCTACCTCACTGTGAGGATAACATCCCCAGTTGGAGCCAATGTTATCACATGCTAATTTTTATTATGTAAAATCCAGATTTCAGGATCTGGCAGGACGTTAAAATTGTTTAGAAGCCCAATAAAATAGTACAAGAGTATAAATATGGAAAGAAAGGGATAAATCTAGTAGGAGTGCTAAATGGTGGGGCTCGACGTGTTGTGGATCGTGACCTCTCAATATCGATGGTCGAGAATGATTTCGGAGGAAGAAGATGCCTGGAGGATAATTTTGGAGAGCGGGCCTAAATTTAAACCATTGTTTTCATTGGCAGCTATGTGGCGCCACCAAGTAAACGACCATTAGTCGTTTAAATTTATTTGATTATTATTTTTTCAAACACTAAACCATTAGAACCTTGGCTTGAATATCACCTACAACTCAACCAGATGCTAACTCGTCTTGCCAGTTCCACTCGTTTTCAGGCATGGAATTATATTTGAGACAGATTCAGAGGACAGAGAGAGGGATTGAAGCATCAGAAAAGCTAGAATCTAGATCATGAAACAATTCTTGTTGAAAATTGTGATCAGTTTCAAAACTGAAACGTTTAAATGAAATCATTGTAATTAGTTTCAGAACTGAAACATTTAAATGCAATCATTGTAATCAGTTTCAGAACTGAAATGTTTAAATTTAATCATTGTAATCGGTTTTAGAAGCTGAAGCATTTATCTGTAATCATTGTAATCGGTTTCAAATTGAAGGAACTCAACTTGTATAAATATTAGGAGTTCTGAATGTATTAGTGTTGGCAGAAGTGAAAGGGAACCTTTTTAGTTGCTCAGAACTCCATTGTAATTTTTTGGTGTTGTATTGAATACATATGCAGAAGCCTTTGAAGTCTCTATGAAAAGATTCTAATGGTTGTGATATGAGTTTTTTCTTCTCTCTTTGTATGTATTTTATGTGTTTATAATTCAATTAGCACTATATTGTTTTTAAATTGGACAGTTTAAAGGCCCATATTTCATCTTATGATTCTCTTGGATTAAGCAATTTAAACAGTGTTAATCTCTTCCTAACTAATTCAAAATTCATTTCATTAATGATCTGATGCAGTTACTTGTTTTATTATTCTTCTTACCCTCTGTAAACTGCAATTTATAACTCAGATTCATCGCCTCATTTATCCTTTATCCTTTGGAGAGTCCTACTGGCGAGTCATTGTTTTCATTCATTTTCAGAATTTGACTCCATAGCCCTAGGTTTCCCTCCCCTTCTTTGCCAACAAATTTATAAAAAAACCTCCAAAACAACAAAACCTATCCAATGATCATCAAAGAAGCACCAAGTGACACGAGAGATCCCTCTTTGAGCTGAACATGCTAGTAACCAACTCTAAAGTTGGTTTGTAGGTTACTTCTATCATTTGTTTTATCAGCCGAACAAATTTACAGAGTGTTAACATTCCGACGTCGCTGTCGGGGATGAATGTGAAATTTTCCCTGGTATAAACGACAAAGTTCATACCTGAGTACTGATGGTGAAAATTATTCAGACACGGAAAGGTTGTACATCATTCACCTGGCGACTCCTTTTTCAAGAATCTAGAATTCAAATATTTCATGGTGACTCCACTGTCCAAAGACTCAATAGCCTAAATATTTTATTAGCGACCCCACTCAAGTGTCAAATGCAATTCAGAGACTCCACTAGAGGATGAGATCCCTTAACAGAGGTATGAAAGGACATCATGGGATAAAACAAGTACCTAAAGTTGAGTTTTTTCCAAGACATAATATTTTTTGTTATTAATTACCTTTTTTCATTTCCTGAACATGCCAAAGAAATTTTTATTTACTTGCTACATTCAAATGATGATCATGAGAATATTGCACTGGTATATCCTCCTCTTAAAGTTGTACATATATTTCCTCATTGTATCACTAATTTTGATCAAAATCTTCCATCTGATCCATGTGTTGACCATAGCCAAGTTGATGAGCCTCATGAAATCAAGGCTAATATCTCACCTCCTGTACTTGATCCAACACCCTCCAAGATTCAACATAGGTACATACCTTTAAAATTAAATCACATCCTTCATAATTTTCCTCCAAAACATTATAAGTACCTACATGTGTTTGATGGAGAACCTAATGCCATCACAGATGAAAAACACATCCAAAATTTTAAACATTTGATAGATTTGTTTGAGATTGATCATGATGATGTTTGTATGAGGGCCTTCTCTCAATCCTTGAAAGGGGATACCAAAGACTGGTTTAAACACTTGCAACCAGAGACAATTATCTCATGAGAGGAATTGAAGAATGTCTTTTTCAAATTTTGGAGCAAGAAGAAATCTTTGGATCTATAACTTACAGAGTTCTATGCCTTGAAAAGGTATAGAAATGAAACTATTTCTACATTCAGTAGAAGTTAGTCCAATATTTATTAGAATTTGCGCAAAGAAATTCAACCGAGTGAAGCTGCTGCCATGCTCCATTATGAAACAACCTTTCATCTAGATTTGTCTTTCCTTCTGATGGACATAAGAACTAAGTTATTACAACAAATGTTTAATGATGCTCAAGAGATTCAACACAATATTGAAGCATGTAAACAAATTCAAAATGATGAGTTGGATGCTAAAGAACATGATAGTGAATATGAATAGAAAAAAATTGATTTGAATCTTGAGCAAAGGGTTAATAATATCATATGTCCTCTTGAAGTTTTGAATGATAATGATTTTGCAAAGGATTATATGCCACTTATTGAAAAAGAAGGTGCTAATTTAGCTTCTGATCCATCCCATGATAAGCATGGGGATGATTGTTTTATGTATTTATTTGGAGACAGTCAAGAAAATGAATTTGCAAATCAGCTTGTTGAAACACATGTGTATGTCCCAAGATTTTTCTTTCTAGATGACATTACATATGTTGTTGATTTGACTATAAATGATGAATATGATGATGGTTATGATGTTGACTCCCTAGAACAACCAACTGCATGTTCTCTATCAGAAAATGTTCATTTTCAATAGTGTAGTGAGAATAAGTAGCCTACATATCATAGTTACAAAGAAGAATATGAATAAAGTACAAAAACAACTGAAGGAAATTATTTACCTTTATGCTTTTCTTCATTTAAATTGTTGAAAGAAAATTTTAAGATCATCACTAAAGAAACGGAAAGTGTGTTGATGCCAAATCACACTAATTCACTGGAAAAAAATGACAAGAAGTTGCAGTAATATTATCATGTGTTTGATGACCCTGTTACTTGTTATACATAAGGTTTTATCAGTTCAAAATTGAAGCCATTGGTCGAAGATGAATCTAAAAATGATTGTGTTCAACAATCCAAATAAATCAAAAGATGTGCATCAGGTGGAGGAACTTTTCCATTGTGTTTTGATTCTTTCAAATTGTCGAGGCAAAATGTTTATAATGTTTCAAATAAGAAATCCTCTAGGCATGATGTTGAATATGAAGAAATCGATGGAATTGCCAATAAAAATTATCTTCCATTATCTTCCATTATGTTTTTATTCCTTTGAATTGTTGAAAGTAAATCATGAGATAACAGAAGAAGCAGGGAAGTCTACTTGCATTCACAGTGACACTGTTTTACATGAGCAAATTGTTATCAGTGAGGAAGACCAACAACCTTCTCATGCATTTGAAGATCATGTTGCCGATTTCATAGAAGGTTATCTCAGTTCATATTTGTAGCTTGTTCTTGACTACAAGCTTGGAAATAAAGATGATGGTAAATCAATGTCAGTGTTAGATTCCTTTCCACCATGGGTTTCATTTAAGCCAACACTGTCTTCTGATTCAGAAGATTTTTATTTGCAGCAATCCCAACATATTTCTTATCCTCTTTGTGACAATTAACAGGTTGAATTACATGAAAACAAAGATGCGGTGGAAGGGGTGTATTGGGCCCCAACAACTCCCCCTAAAGTTTTACAAAATTTAAAGGGCCCCCATTAGAATCTTGATAACTATAATGAGCTACATAATCAACCTTTTCAAATAGTTCCATACCTTGGCTTACTTTGAGAAAAACTTAAGACATTCACTATGGTATGAGACATTCATTACAAGAGTATATGTCAAAAGTTAGAAATGAGCATAAAAATCTCAATTTAAACAAAAACGTTAATTTTTATCAACTGTTTACTTTTGTTTAAATTATGATTGTGTGTTCATTATTTTTCTCATTAACAAGTTTGACTATTTTGAATAATGGGTTCAATACTTCATCAAATAATATCTTGGTTGTGTTAGCGATAAAAAATGCACTGGCATTTTTGAAAGAATGATGCCTAATCTTGTAGGGAATATTTGACTAGCTTCCCAAGCTCCAAATGCAGATTTGAAAGTACCATTGGAAAGTTTAGGATTTGTAGATGTCGATCGACTATTTAAGCATACAAAATCTACCACATTCTTAAGTTACCAAGCATTCTTAGCCTACAACCCTAAGGATTTTCTTGGAGTGATAACAAATTGGCGTCGTTGCCGGGGAGAGGAGATTGAAGCTCAACTTCCATGGGAGATGACATAGATCCATCTTTGATGATAGACAAAGCCTGGACATTATTCAGTTGTAATAATCTATCTGGCAAATCCATGAAGGACAAATTCAGTGGCGACTCCATTGTTCAGAAATCTGTTGGTGACTCCACTGGTATGACATGAACAAAATCTTAGCTAAGAGGTATGCGTTTTGTGATTTTTCAAAGATTGTTGATTTCCCTAATCTAGTACCTAGTAGGGATGAATGGGAATGCAACCTTCCCAAATTTCGAGGAGAAGAATGGGAAGTGGTAGCTGAACACTTGTTGGATTTTCATGAGTTTATTCATCGACTCCAGATCATACATGAAGATGTTAAGATTAAATTGTTCAAGTATTCATTAGAGGGGATAGCCCTTGATTGGTGCAGGTCTCTTCCAGCTTCAAGCATTCACTCATTGGCAATTTTTCATTATGCTTTCCATTCGTCTTGTAAAGATGAATTTCTAGCTGAAAGTCTCTTTGAAGATTGTTTTGGTGAATTCAAGAAGCAAGCTCAACAAGAAGTAGTCATTTCTCCTGTTTGTCAAAATCATTATTACGAGAATTGCATAGATGTCTCTGTCACACCTGTTGCCTTTGATTTGCATGAAGGATCAGTTATAGAAGAGCATTGTTCTCAAATTTTTAAAAGGGTTTCTCATGGTGTATTTTCACCTGAAAGAAAAGAGGAAGATCAGGAGATTGTTCATTTTCCCATGAAAAACAAGGGAGTTATGGATTCACTCGTCTTTGATGAAGAACAATACTATCATCCTAAAACTCCCGTAGTAGATATTGAAACTCCTGCAGCTGACATTGAAAAGTCATCTATAGAAATCAACAAGTTTGCATGCACCGTACTTGAACCTAGATCTACAGACAACAACAAACCATTCATCATCAACAATGCAGTTAGTTTGCAGCCCTATTCATATTTACATGCCGTTGAAGGTGGCAACTATTCTCGGAAGAAGGGTATGCAGAGATCTTCTGATGTTCAGTCTAAGCAACAGGAAGAAGTGTTTTCTTACAGTGTCCTTGATCCTTTTGTTGATTATCTAGAGTATTCGAGCAGCATAAATGTCAAATTGCTCTTGTCAAACGAAGGTTGGTTATGATGCACTTTCAAATTGTATATCAGTATTCTATGTTTTCCCGCATTCATCATTTCCAGATCAAAAGTTTTACCAACTATTTAGATAATTGTATGGCTTCATTGGAAGCATGATTTTACCTGATCTGGAAGTAGTACAGTGGTTAGAGTAGGAGTAGATAGAAGAATAAGCTCTTTTCTTTGAGCAAGTAGATTACTTTCAGTCTTCTTAATTAGGAAAAGAGACTCCCTTTTCATGCTTAATGGCTCAATCTGGATCATCCCTCCATGCTGCGGTTACTCAGTCAGCCTCGAAGTCATCCATCAATCTCTCAAGTGTTTGTTGTATATTCATAGAAATTTAATTTTTCCCAAGGCAGTTTTCTGGGTTTTCACCAGCTTATTGGTTTTGAAATCCGCTAGTTAGTTATTGAAATATTTCCTTTTCACCAGCTAAAGGGGTGGATTCAGGGCAAATTAGTTGGTGAAACCTGTTACATGGTAGCAAAGTTGTATTTTTGCCCAGATTTGATTTTTTTTTCCAACCAAATCTTTCGAGTTCTAGTTCATCTAGATGCAAAATGAATATGAGATTGTATGGAGGGTGTACTGCTAATATCTGTTCCTGGTGGCATTAAATGGATGAAGATCATATTGATCAAAACATGTACCTCTCTGATAATGTTCTTTCCATGTGAAATGGGTTCCATGCCTGTCAAAATCTCAAGAAGAACCATGGCAAAACTATATACATCGCCCTTATCAGTCAGCTGTTGATACATGATCTAGAGCTAAACCTTCCATATCTGGTAATGAAACAAGTTTTAAGAGTCTGAAATCTGCAACCCTTGCATTGAATTTATCATCTAGTAGGATGTTTCTTGCCTTTATGTCACGGTGGAAGATGGGAGGATTAGCCTCGTTGTGGAGATACAAAATGCCTCTCCCTGATCCCAGAGCAATGCGAAGATGTAGGGCAAAATCTAGAGGTTTCAATTGGAAGTTTCCTGTCAATGATAAGATATTTCTTTCATCCTTGACATACATTTGAAACTGAAGCACGCTCATGGAAAAATGTATATGAACAGAGGAATGACGGAAAAACATTACCAGAGAGATGATCTCGTACTATTCTGTTTCTCATGTATTCATAAACCAACATATGCACGTAGCTCAATTCACAAATTAATTCATGAATCGAGCCATACATTAAGTTGCGGGGTGACAAGCTTATTATCAGCAAAGGTGTCTCAGCAATTCTGACCATTGGAATGGAGCTTCAGCCAAAAATCTTCGATCTTTTCATATACAGGAAACAAAGGTTTCATTGGATGGTTTACACAGAGCACAGAAGCATCAAAGCAAGTCACGAGGAGATGTTTAAATTCAGGAGGTGGAGAGAAATCGTATATCAGAGATTGTGTTATGGCACAATCCTATATTCCAAGTGAGATTTCAGAACTAGTTTCCATTTGGCATTTTGAAGAGGCAGATGGTAAATTAGAGATCATAATATTTTCCAGATTTGAAGGAGTAAAATCAGCATTCGAAAATATTTCTAGGTAGGAAATTAGATGAAAAAATATTTCCAGATTTCAAGGCAGCAAACAAGGAACAAATGGCAGTCAAAGGACATTCCAGAATCCTTTTAGGGAAATGACATGACTGAACAACCTGCACTGATATGGAGAAAGTGACAATATGGCTGCATGGCTCACTGGAATAAACACTCTTCACATCCATCCCTTTAAACTTCCACCTCTTAGCCCTCATGATGCGAATGTGAGAATGAAGGTTGTGAGATGCTGAGGTAGGTTCTATTCACTAGATCTGTGAGATGAAATCGGAAGTCATATGAAGAAGGGCTTGCAAGTCAAATGGTATTCAATGCATCATGATAAGCGAGCACTCTGTGAAGATGCCGGAAGCAGATGCAATTCCATCGAAATACATGCATGCAGGGATGTTGCAGCATTGACACCGTTCGCCTCTCTACTCACAATTCTTCTTTGAAATTACTTTCCCAGATCGCCAGAGGCTCTGAAATCATTGTTTATAAGGCATTGTTGGAAGGAGACAAAGTGGTAGTAAAGAAGCCCATTTTATCTACTACATAAGATCTTGACCGTTTTCATAAAGAATTGCAAATTGGATCATCCTAGCATAGAAAATTTGGTGGCAACACATGCAAGACCCCCAAATTACATGTTTTTATTCCCCTTCTATGAGAATGGTAACTTGGCTCAAGATTTGCATATTAAGGAATGGAATCCATCCGTGGAGAAAGTATTAGCAATAATAATACAACTAGCCAGGGTTGTGTAGTACCTTCATAAGCCTGGAATTGTCCATAGGGATGTCAAACCTGTAAATTTTCTTCTTGACAACAAATTGGAAGCACACCTTGTAGACTTTGGATTGGCAGTCTATGGAAAAGATCTTGAGAATACAACTGTACAAAATTGGGTTTCCAGGCTCGGTGGCCAATCAACATTTGTTGGCAAGGTTGGGGATGATGAGTCTGGGCACATGCTTGCTGACATTCTGAGGGAAAATAATGTGATGGACCAAGGAATCTGATTTTGATGCAGAGCTGATCCGAGAGGCATCAATATTTCACTATGGATCAACCAGTCTAATCGCAGAGCCAACTCGGTCAGCTCACCTTGCAGCCATGGAAATTGCAAGACAAGGAGGAGACCTTGATAATGATGAAGTGGTGATGTCACTCTGGCATTCCAAATTGAAATTATTACTTGTATAAAAGTCGCAATTAAGTCCAGGGTTCTGGTTATTGATCAAGAATGCAGGAAACCATTGGTTGGCAACAAAAATATTTGAGGATGGTCGAAAATCCAGTTTGGAAAGCAAACTTATCATACAGGTGTGCATTTTAACTCTCAGATAGCTTAGATCCAGGTTTCGTGATCAATACTTGAACAATTATTGGCTCAAAACTCATTTACAGGTTTGTTGAGTCATAGTTCTTGCTTAGTCTCTGCCTAATTGACTGAAGGTTAGCTATATTCTCTGTGTGTTTAAGATTTTCATTACATTTGAACTCCAAGTTTTGCCAATAGAAGTTGAGTCTATTCTCATACACAGGATTAACTTGCTTGAATCAAATGTTAAAACTTTAAGTTTGTCTTTCTTCCTCAATAGCACTCTTAGTTATAGATTTGGTCATTAATTTAACTCACAGGCCAAAACCCTGACTCATGTCTTCTGCCGAAAAACACTCATGTTGTTGAGTCACAGTTTTAGCCATTTGTCAAAACTAAAGGATTATTATTTCATCAAACCCTTGATTCGAGTCTTACTATACTACCCAATTCTGTTGATGAATCATAGTCTGTTATTGAGTTACAGTCTCTTGTTGAGTCACACCTTTTTGACCCTTGACCTATCTGTTCATCAATTGCACGCATAATCCCTGGATTTGAGGGACACATCAGGAGTCAATTGTGGAAAAGTCTAGACCAGCCTTAAGGGCCGAGGTTGATGGTGTTTGGTACTTGGAGGTGCATCCAGAGGTAGCATACCTTTTCAAAAAAGCACGAGTATTCACATACTGTGAGAAATTGACTAGCTTTCATCAACAAGTAGCAGAATCCTTTGCAATTGTATATGATGGAAGGTCTGCCAAAATAAGGAGAGAAGAATTCATCATTGATGAAGCATCTATAGCAGAGTTTACAGGTCTTCCAAGAACTGGAGAGTGCTGGTTCAAATCCACAGTGCCATCAAATATAGAGTTCAGATCTTATTTGTTGCCCATTCACAAAGACTTGATTTGGAAGAAGGGAATTCCAATGTTCTTTCTGGAACCTCAGTGGCAGGCATTGCTGAAAGCAATTTTTGTATATATCACTTTTGAGGAGCACTACAACAAGGGGCTCATTACCCTTCTTGTTAAAGAAACTATGAAGAACAAACAGGTGGACTAGGGATTTTTCCTCTTTTGGAATGAATTTCAAACAGAGGGACCACCAGAAGAAGAGGCTAAAAAGACCAGTGGTAGGAGGATAGTCACACCTAAGTCCAGTAAGAGAGAGAGGAGATTCATCTAGAAAGCCTCGAGGTCTTTGTACTCTTGCAGGTAATCGAGACTCATCAAATTTTGATTTTTGGGTAAGTTTCTGTTTTTGGTGGTTTAGGCGAGCCTATGTGTGCTCATTAACCATCGAAACAGAGTACTTTTGGTGGATAAGGTGCCAAATTCTAGATACAGTTAACCACCAAAAGATGTTCTAACCAGATCACTCAAAATTTTGCCCAAATTCCACATTTCTAGGATATATCTGGCACGTGATATCTTTGAGTCTTGAAAGCAACAAATTGAAGATAAATCCTTAAGATGCTTGTGATATAATTTGTTCAATATTGAGGGAACAATATGCATATTTTAATTTAGCAAAAGACAAGTGGCAGAAGCTCCGAAGACAAGTGGCATAGTTTTCAGAAACAAAATTTTAAGGGATCTTGTAAATAGCCAAAGACATAAATGCAGGTTGTAAACATTGTTGGGACTGAAAAGGCTGAATGACTCCATGGCCCAATACTAAAGGCACAAGGTCTTCTAGGTTCTTGGAGACCTCATAGGGAGGTCTCCATCCCAGTTGGAGCCAGATGTTAGCGATCAAAAATGCACTGGCATTTTTGAAAGAATGATGCCTAATCTTGTAGGGAATATTTGACTAGCTTCTCAGGCTCCAAATGCAGATTTGAAAGCACCATTGGAAAGCTTAGGATTTGTAGATGTCGATCGACTATTTAAGAATACAAAATCTACCACATTCTTAAGTTACCAAGCATTCTTAGCCTACAACCCTAAGGAGTTTCTTGGAGTGATAACGGGTTGGTTTCTCATTTTCACAAAATCATTTGGTGAGATTAATTAATTAAATTCTTTTTTCATTTTGCATCTCATTTCAAAATAAAAATAATAATAATAAAAAAAATATCTATCATTTGTTTGATTTTGTGAAAACCCAAAATTAATATTTTTCTCCTCTCCATCAACTTGAAGCTTCTATAATTTTAAGATCATATTTGAAAGGAAAATATAAATAATGTTTTTTTAGAACTTATAGTTAGTTTAAATTCATTTTTTATTTTATTGTTCTAGATTTTGTTTTATTCACAATTTTTAGGTTATTAATTTAGGTTTCTTTTTGTTTCCCATGTTTCTATTATCAGTTATTTGGTACAAATCTGATCATGGCTGAATTTTATTATCTAAATATGTTCAAGATGATTGATCCAAAAATAATATTGGATTGTTGCAAATAAATTTATGAGAAACAACAGATAAAATTTGGAAATATGTCAAGAACAGATAGATGACTTTGCAGTACCAATTACTTCCAAACCATGAGGAATATGAAGAAATGGTTGAAAACCCATCTCCAAAATGGACCCATTTAGCTTACATGCGAGAATTTTCCCAAACAAATGCACGATTTGAGAGATATTTGTGACTCTTTACGAGGAAAATTTCAGGTGGCAAAAATTATTAGTGATGCCTAGACTGTTCATTCATTGTATAAATATATGAGAAAGTTCAGAGCCAAGGGGATCAAAGAATTTGAGAGGATGATTTTTATCCTTTCTCTTTTGTATATTATTTCTTTTGTAAACTCTTTTTTCTTTTCAAATGGAGTAACAAATGGTTGGAATCTTTGGGAGAATGGACAAGTATTTTCAAAGAAGAATATGGAATTCCAGGTTGCTTAATGGCTTTTGTCCTATGAGTAAAATGGTTTTATTTTCATTATAATATCTTCATATTCTTTGAATAATTGATTATACATTGATTTAAATTAGCTTTAGTCTGTTTTATCAATACATGCTTAATTGCTATCATATATATATATATATATATATATATATATATATATATATATATATTGTTTTTCAATATTTAGGAGTCTATTATCCCAAAAGTTCTTCCTGGACCATATGATTAACATATTTTGTTGAAACTATATGAGAAAACAGTTTAATCTTTTGTTAAGTCCTAATATTGGCTCACTACCCCTTAACTGGGGAATATTACATTAGTAATGCTATTTTATTTATGTCGACTTTATTCCATTAGTTGTAATTATACCTCCTAGTCTTCTATATATACCAAGGAGACATTTTCATTTTGAATCATCTTGTACTTGAACATTTATGTGGGGTAAAATGAGGTTTCCCCCTCGAAGAGGCTTATTATCTGAAATTATCTATTTTTCAAGGTGTTGAGTACTTATTCTGAGGTTTTTCTATGCTATATTGATATTTGGTTCTTAACATATGGTATCAGAACTCAAGGTCTTGGGGTTTCGCTGTTGCATCTGAGACACCTTGGAATTTTCACTATAACTTGTTTTCTACAACGTTTTAGAAGGGACAGCTTGGAGGATATTTAGTAGACATAGAACTTATTAGTTCTCTTGAAGAACTGAGAAAATATAAAAAGAATAACAAATCATTAAGAGAACAATTTTTAGAATATGAAGAAAAATCAAAATCAAAAGAAAATGACGTTTCAATAACCATCAAGGAATTAGAATGAATCATTATTGGTTTGAAGACTCAACTCCAAGAATCCAAAACAATTGAATAAGTCATAAGTAAAAAACTCAATGAAAATCAATTAGATTGTGAAAAGCTAGAGGTTGAAATTGTTTTTCTAAAAAGAGAACTTGAGAATGGAATCTACTAGTCAAGATTTGAAAACAGTTTAAGAATGTTGGATGATATTCTTAACAGTCAAAGATCATCAAGCAATAATTTAGGACTGGGTTATGATCAAAATAATTTTAACAAAGGATATAACTCTACATCTCAGGAAACTAACAAAAATACAAACAGTTGTGTAGCTACCCTTCAGAGCTCTTTCAAAAAGGAAGAAATAAAATTTTTGACTGACTCTAATCAACATAAATTTTCTCTCCCTTCAAAATAAAATGAATATAGAAGGAACACAACTACAAGAATAACTTCCCCCAAAAGGTATCAACATCTCTTTCTTGGCTATTTTTTCTCTTGCAATCATTTTGGGCATAAAGAGTTACATTGTAGAGCTTATGGAAAGAACAATCATCATAATGGTTTAGGGTCTGGTTATAAGAAAAACAAGAATAATAATAATAAAGAGAATAGAAACTATAATTCATTCTCTCCATTACAATAAATTACAATGTTGAATTCTACAAATGAAACAATTATGGTCACAAATCTAGTGATTGTAGACTACCAAAACATCCCATAAATACTTCCAACATTCAACAAGAGAAGCATAAGAAGACATGGAAATAAAAACAAATGGAAGAAAATGAAAGATAGTGTAAGGTATCCTAATATTCTAAATATAAAAGGAGTGAATGGTATGTTGACAATGGATGTTCAAAGCATATGAAAGGAGATCAAGACAAATTCCTCAGTCTAAAAAGGAAAGAAAAAGGAAGAATTACTTTTGGAGATAATGTCTCTGCCAAAATACTTGGAAATGGTACAATCAGTCTAGGAAATAACAAAAATAAAGAAGAAAAATGTGATATTAGTTGAAAATATGAACCCTAATCTCCTTAGTGTGAGACAAACATGTGATCAAGGACACATACTCATATTTGACTCTCAAAAATGTGAAATCAGAAATGAAGGCTCAGGAAAATTAGTGGTTGTCGCACCCAAGACAACAAGCAATGTATATATATTAAACATAGAAGAAGAAGAAACATGTTTCATGAGCCAAATAGATGAAAGTTGGATATGGAACAGAAGAATGAGACATATAGGTTTTGAAAATTTGATAAAAGTTAGTAAAAAGGAAGTTGTGAGAGATATGCCAAATATTATTAAACCTTCAAACTCTATTTGTAGGCACTACCAACATGGAAAGAAAACAAGAGTAAGATTCAAGACAAAATAATACTCTACATCAAAACCATTAGGAATTGTTCACTTAGAACTTGTTTTGTTAAGAACCAAATATCAATATAGCATAGAAAAACCTCAGAATAAGTACTCAACGCCTTGAAAAATAGATAATTTCATATAATAAGCCTCTTTGAGGGGGAAACCTCCTTTTACCCCACATAAATGTTCAAGTACAAGATGATTCCAAATGAAAATGTCTCCTTGGTATATATAGGAGACTAGGAGGTATAATGACAACTAATGGAATAAAGTCGACATAAATAAAATAACATTACTAATGTAATATGCCCCAATTAAGGGGTAGTGAGCCAATATTAGGACTTAACATGCCCCTCCCCTTGAGACAAGTGTTGTCCACAAAACTTGAGTAACTCTGGATGCTTGTGTATAAAAGAATCATCTTCCCAAGTGGAATGTTCAACCGGTAGTTTCCTCCATTTAATGAGATACTCTGAAATGGATCTATTCCTCAGCTGGCGAATTCTTGTGTCAATGATGGCTTCAGGCTTCAATATGATTTTTCCTTCCTCGTCAATTTCTAGAAATATAGTTTGAACTGGGATCTTGTCGGCTATAACCTTCTTTAAGCATGAAACATGGAAAACTGGGTGTACTCATGAAGATGTAGGCAACTCCAATTTGTATGTCATAGTACCAATCTTTTGCAACACCTTATAAGGGCCATAGTACTTTGGTGATAATTTATTATCCTTCTTGGATTGCTTGAGGAACATTTTTTTGTATGGTTGTAGTCTTAAAAACACCCAATCCCATACTTCAAAACTTCTTTCACTACGATGTTGATCTGCTTGTTGTTTCATGCGATTTTGTGCCATGGTTAGGTTTTCCTTTACAATTTGGAGAAATTGTTGTTGATGCTCGATGTGATATTCCACTTCTTGAACCTTAGATTTTTATTTTAGAGAAGAAGTTATGGAAGGACGGTGGTATCCATAGAGTTCCATAAATGGTGTCATTTTTGTTGCAGTATGAAAGGAAGTGTTATACCACCATTCTGCCAAGGGTAACCATTTGAACCATTATGTTTGTTTATCAGAGACAAAGCAACGAAGGTAGCCTTCCAGAAATTTGTTCACTATCTCCGTTTGTTCATCAGATTGAGGATGATAGGATGAGCTATGAGAAAATTGAGTACCCAAACAAGAAAATAATTCTGTACAAAAATGTCTAGTGAAGATGGGATATCTGTTACTTACAATAATCTTTGGGCTGCCATGTATCTTTTGAACTGTCTCCATGAATGCAGTGGAAATTGTACTAGCTTTGAAGGGATGAGAGAGTGCACAAAAGTGTGCATACTTGGTCAATATATCAACAATCACCATGATGCCACTCTTTCCTTCAGACTTTGGTAACCCTGTGATGAAATCCATGGAAACCTCCTCCCAATGTTGACTTGGGATGGTTAATGGTTTTAAAAGACCCGGGGTCTTAATTGTTTCCACCTTATTTTGTTGGCAAACCAAACATTCTGCCACAAACCTTTGAACATCAGTTTTAAGGCCATCCCCAAAAAAATCCTTCTTGACTCTATGGTAGGTTTTTAAAAATCCTGAGTGCCCTCCTACTGGAGAGGTGTGCAATTCCAATAGTACCTTTTGTTTGATTTGGGAGTTCTTACATAAATATAAGCGATCTTTGTACCATAGTGAATCATTTTTCCATGTAAATTTATCTGATGCACTAGAATCCTGCTGCAACCTTTGAATGAGAGTCCACACTTTTTCATCATTCTTCCATTCATCCCTTGCTCCTATTATCCAATCGGGTTGGATGATCGAGATAACATGGAGAAAGGCCTCAACATCTTCATCCTTTCTTGGGAGTGCATCTTCCACAACATTTTGATTCCCCTTTTTATAGACGATTTCAAAATCATAAATCAATATCTTGGTTACTCATTTTTGTTGTTCTTTTGAAGATAGTCTTTGTTCCCAAAAGTATTTAAGACTATCATGATCTGTTTTGACCTTGAAGTGCCTACCTATTAGGTAAGGACGCCATTTCTTCAATGCATGTAGTATTTTCATCATTTCCTTCTCATAAATGGTTTGTGTAAGTCCTTTCCCTTGAGTGGTCAACTTTCAAAAGCCAGGGGCCTTCCTTATTGCATTAGGATAGCACCAATTTCATTTCCCAAGGCATCACATTCCATAATAAAGGTTTTTGTGAAGTTTGGAGTGGTCAAGATAGGAGCTTTGCACATCACCTCTTTAAGTTGTCAAAAAGATTTAGTTTCCTCTGGAGTCCATGAAAATGCATCCTTCTTAGTTAGTGTCGTTAAAGGTGTTGCTATTATTCCATAGTGCCGAACAAACTTGCGGTAGTAACCTGTCAAACCCAAAAATCCTCTAAGATTCTTCAATGTTTTTGGAATCGGCTAGTCCATCATGGCCTTAATCTTGTTAGGGTCTACCTCGACACCTTCATGCGATACAATATGACCCAAATACTCTACCTCCTTCACTCCAAAGAAACATTTGGATGGTTTGGCATATAGTTGTTGCTCATTTAGTAGTTGTAGCACCTTGGCAGCATGTCACACATGATCCTCCCAAGACTTGCTATAGATTAGTACATCATCAAAAAATACTAACACAAATTTTTGAAGGAAGGGCTTGAAAATGGAATTCATCAACCCTTCGAATCTGGAAGGTGCATTTGTAAGGCCAAAAGGCATGACCAAAAATTCATAATGGCCTTCATGAGTTCATAATGTTGTTTTTGGGATAACTTCTTCCTTAATTCTAATATGATGATACCCTGAACGAAGATCCAATTTTGTGAAATAGATTTCTCCATGTAGTTCATCTATCAACTCATCAATGACGAGAATGGGAAACTTATCTTTAATAGTGATCTTGTTGAGCTCTCTATAATCTGGACACACACACTATGAGCTATGTTTCATGAATACCATTACCACTGGTGTAGAGTAATAACTTTGTCTAGGTCTAATAATGCCATCCTATAACATTTCTTCAACCATGTGCTCAATTTCACTCTTTTGGGAATAAGGGTATTTGTATGGCCTCATGTTAGGAGGAACACTCCCAGGAATTAGGTGAATTTCATGATCATGATTTTGAGTAGGTGGAATACCTTTGGGAATATCTTCAAATACTTTGGAATGCTTATCAATGATCCCTTGGAGATCTTGAGGAATAGATGGCTTAGATGTTTGAACATCTAGTGAGCATAGTTGTGAAATAACACCTTGATGCCCCTTTTTCAATAATTGTTTCATGCCATTAGAGCTTATCACTTTACCGAGTTTCCCTGTGATACCTCTTAACTCAATTTCTTTTCCTTCCAATGAAAATTTCATGAAAATTTCTTGAAAATTAAAAGGCATTGTTCCTAATGATTGTAACCATTGGATTCCTAGTACAACATCTACAACACCCATGGGTATAACAATAATTGAACTATTCATTACATATTCCCCCATAGTAAGATTGATCTTATTTCATTTTCCTGAGCAATTGATAGTTCCTCCATCTGCAATCATTACTTGAAACTCTGGCGCTGGATATACAAAGAAATTGAGAGCTTTGGCTAATTTATAGTGAATGAAATTATGAGTACTACCAGAATCAATTAGGACTATTACCTTTTTCTTTTTGATCTATCCTTTGATCTTGAGGGTTTGAGGAGTGCTAATTCCAGCCAATGCATTACATGATATCGTGGGAGTCAACTCTTCAGATGAAATTGCTTCTACATTTTCATGTTGAGATGATTCTTGTTCTTGATCTTCTTCCTCTTCACAATTTATGTAGAATAATTTCTTCTCACCACACTTATGTCCCTTACTATACTTGTTGTCACCATTAAAGCATAAACATTTTGCTTTTCTTTCCTCCAATTGTTGAGGTGTCAACCTTGTAGGTTGAGGTATTTTAGAAGAAGGAGTATTGTTCTCTCTATAGATGTTAGGATTGGTCCTTCTAGTAGCCATAGCCATATTTTTACTTTCAACATTTCTTGCCACCTTAAATGCATTCTCCAATGATTTGGGTTCCCAAAGGCAAACTTCATGTTGAATGTTATCCTTTAAAGTTCCTATGAATACATTAATCAAGTGCTCATCTGGAATATTTTTTACCTTTATATTCAATCTTTGGAAGTTCTCAATGTGCTCAGTAATTGAACCCTTTTGCTTGAGATTTATCAATTTTCTAAAGAAGGTATTGCTCTGTGTATCCTCATAGTGTGTTATCATTTCTTTCGTGAAAATTGTCCAAGTGACGAGTGATTTGTGAGAACGAATCCATTGATACCATACAAATTGATTGGGTTCTAAATATAAAGAAGCAATTCATACCTTTTGTGTATGTGGCACATTATGTAGATCAAAGAATTGCTCCATCTGAAGTATCCATGTGATTGGGTCCTTGCCATCAAACTTCCTCATATCGATCTTAGGAACATGGTTGGTCTTCAACCCAAAGTTGGAGTTTCTCCATTCTTCATTCACCTTCCCTGTGTCCTCATCATGAATTTCATGGGATGCATTTTCATTTTTAGATGCCTTCTCTCTTACAAAATTTTTCAATACTTCCATGATCTCCTCTTTTAAACCATCCATCTTTGATTCCAACTTATCTTCCATCTCTTGTAGTTCATATTTTGTTACTATCTTATTTTTTAAATCATTTATGTCCCTATGAATTTCTTCACCTTCATCAAGAGTTCACATAGGATTTTCTAGAGGCTTATTTGGTGTAGAAATTCCCTTTTTGGGTGGCATGTTGGCCAAGTATCACTTTTGAACCTTGATTTTGAGGTGGTTCTGCTAGACACTCTTTCTTCTGTTGTATCTCCCAAGTTTTGGCCCTTCTGGGTATGAAACTTAATTTTATGCTTTTATTTGATATTTATTCTTTGCAATTCCATAGGTTTGATCAAAATTGGATGTGCCAAGTGGAATTTACGGTAACTTCCCCACAATGTGCTTATTTTTGTCCTTTCTAGGAGATCTCACTTGTATAGCGTGCCTCACACAACATAATTGATATGAAATTTGGAAACTTGTACCAGAAATACTACAGACTATCCACTATCTAGTGAAACTAGTCTCACTCAATTTGGATACTCTAGAAATAAGTTATGATTGTTTTACCTAGAACACCTTCTTGAGACTAGTCAATAGGACTAGTCAGATACCCTATCTTCTATAGGGTGTATCTACAAATGTAATATGACCCAGAAGCTGAACGTTTTACCACATATACCTTACTAATTTTTGTTAATATTATCCATCGTTCAATGTCTGAAATGTTATAGAAATTTTTTTATATCGAAAATTCCGCAATGAATCAGTTCAGGATGATTCCAGAACCCTATCTTGCACAGGCTGTATCTATGAAAGTATAAGGCCTAAGGATATTAAATTTTAACCCAACATACCTTGATCTGTATACTAAATATCCTCCAAGTCGTTCCTTCTGAAACGTTGTAGAAAAACAGTTATAGCTAAAATTCCAAGGGGTCTCAGATGTAGTAGAGAAACCCCAAGACCTTGAGCTCTGATACCATATGTTAAGAACCAAATATCAATATAGCTTAGAAAAACCTTAGAATAATGTTGACGGGCGAAATTGACCGTCTGTCAACTGGGAGAGTGGAACCGGTCCGGGGTTGTCTAAATAACCCAAGCCGTTTGGAATGGACCACCCTGACGAGTTTAACGGCTCCGTTGGCCGCTCTAAGGTCTTTCAAGAAAACCAAAGAGAGAATTGATCTGAGCTAAGTAATCTAAACAAAACAAATAAAACAAACTAAACTAAATGAAAGAAACTAAACTAACTAATACACTAATCTAATTAAAACAAACTACTAATTAAACTAAAACTAAATACAACTATTCTAACTATTATATACAATCCACTAATTACTATTATAATAACTCAAATCAACTATCTAATTATCAGCTACAACATTACTTATTCACAAATATAAATTATAAACAATCTACAGATTTAATTAAAACCTGCAAAACTCATGTGTTTTCTTCCCTAAGACAGCCAAGGATCTCTTTTTTATTTTTATATTTTATGAAAAAGAAATAATCATTACTGAAATTAAACAATCTAATATATTTACTGAAATTAAACACTCTAATATAAATCTAATTAAACTTATACTACTTAATGAAAACATTAAACAACAAACTAGTTGACCCAGAAACGCTCCAAGTCTGCCCTGTGTATGATGACTTCTAAGCTGGTCGGAGGAAGAAATTCGCACCGGTCAGTTCGTAAGATTTTCATAAACGATTGGTTGTGCTTCTTCTTGAAGTGTTTTACAGGACAAACAAGACATAAAAGAAAATCATAACAATTTTATGATTATAAATTCCTGCAATAAGGGAAACATGTTATGCAATGACTTATATATAACAATTCAATCTATGAAGAAGATAAACCTGTCATTCACAAACTGAATTAACAATTGTTATGTATTTTATCTATTTGGAAGAGACAAGATATGGATAACAGTAATAAAATTATATCATTTGCATTTAATTTAGATAGCTAAAGTAGTCATAAACCATACACAAATTTGATATACAAAACATGAAACAAAATGTTGAAATATTGAGAAGCTAAAGCTGTGACAAAACATCAATTCTGCTCCAGTCTATATCAGAACTCCATATCCTTGTTCTCCCATGAATGAGGATGATAATTATTACAAAAATCATAAGTATTTATAAGTCTCTTCACAAGGTAAAACTTCCTTGTGGGTAATATCAAAATGTATTACATAATCTGGGAAAAATCCCCAAAATCTTCTAAACAAAGAAAATAAAATGCAAGTAAAATATTTGAAACATCCCCTAACTGCTCATCATATCTACTACCAATTCGAATTTACCTTCAATAGAACACAAATATCCAATTAGAAAGATATTTCATTAAGAAAACAATCAAAAAATTTATTCCACAGACTTAGCTACAGAATCTTCTGATTCTGTAGCTAGTCAAGAATAGCATAGAAGACCAGATAGCAATCAAATGAAATCAAATCTAATCATCTTTTATTAATCATCAAAAAACGAATTACCAATGATTGAAGTGAAATTATCATTCAAATTAAACAATATCAAAATGAATGCAATCGAAACAGAGTAAAGAATGCTCTGTTTTCAGTTACCATAAAACATGGTCAAATCTTGACAGGCCTGTTTTGTATCAAACGAAATTAAGAAGTGAATCAAATCGTATAATGATACAATGTAATCGTAATCAATACAACCATAATAGAACAAAATCGTAATCATATAAGATATGATATGCCACAACATAATTATAATCGATACAATTGAACACGAAATAGATTTGTTACAGCTGTAACAATATACATAAAGTTCATGTCGTTTCAATCAAATGCTGATATAGAAGGGATGTTACGATACAGTCAAAATGAAAAGTGCATAACAATATTAACCATCTTTTCCATAGATTTAGATTGTTGGGCGTTACACAGTCAAAATTCAATCAACATTGATAACCATAAGCTGGGTAGCAATCAAATAAAATCGGGTTTGAATCAAATATAGAACAACTCGTCATCCTGGGCATGATCATTTCTATTTTACAAATCCATTCGTAACCGAATATCCATTTTCATTTCCATTCAAAAGAGACAGGGTCAACGAGCCACAACGAATTAACTGGATGGGACTTGCATGACTGTTATGATTTGAATCAATTCACGATTTGGGTAAATATAAAACAAAACCTTTTTTTAAACATAATCCAAACCGTATCCGAGCTGGTCAAAGTCATATGTAAATAAAAACTGTAATAGATAACCATTGTTTATGTGCATCGTAACCAATTCGGATCAAAACATAGATCATGTTTCAAAGTTTGAAATGCAAAATAGTTTGTGTCTATAATAGATGCAACAGAACATTCGATTGCAACCAATTTTAAACAATAAAATCCACATTATGATTAATAGGATCAAATCAACAATAAAATGATAACGAAATTCAATTTATCAAAACGAAATTATATACAGCAATGCATGCTTATGTGTCAACACCAACCCATGCTGTAAACAGAGCTTATGAATGTGTCACATATAAACAGGGGACAGTCATACCAGTGAGGTTGCTTGGGCTATGCCAATTTCGAATTGACAATTGTTGTAGCCGACTCGACGTTCTTGAATATAATTGACCCTATTGTTCGCTGTCTCTTGTCAGTGGGTTGCACCTTAGCTTTATGACTGGTGAGTTTTTCCACTTGATCCTCCAGAGCATGAATTCTGGATTGCAACATCGACACATCTAGGTAGTATCTTTCCAACCATAAGCCACACTGATCGCATGGTGGAACAGTTGTTTCAACAGTAGAGGGTTTCGACGAGTCACGGAGGGTTCCACGAGGCATTTCAATGCCTGGAAAATTGGGATCATCCCACAAACAAGGTGGTAGGTTTTTGACAAAGTCGTATGAGGGCTTGTCACTCAGACCTTCAAAATAGGGATACTCGCTTGCTAGGTAGCGTTCAATCTCTGAATCAGAATCTTCACTGACCATGATAGGCTCAGGATTAACAGGAATTTTGGGTTTATTCCTTGCCATGTGAGAGATTAATCGAGCATTTTTCTTGCCTTTAGAATTTACACCAGTTTTAGCTTTAGGCTTTTTGGCTACGGGTTTAGCAATTTCAACCTGTTTGGTCACAGACATGGGCAAGTTCATAGGTGAGTAGGGTAGAGGTTTGGGTATCAGAATGTTGTAAGGCACAGGGGGGATAGGCTTGCTTTCACTCACCACAGGTTTGTCAACCTGTGGTGGGCTTGAGTCCTCAAAGCTATTCCGACTGAGAAAATCACTCCAATAGTCACGACGTAACCCCAACTCATAAACCATAAGCATTTTAATTAACCCAAAATGGAAGAGGCTGGTATCGGCCTGGTTGCGTTTATACGTTTTGGAAATTTTAAACAAACCCCTATGCAAGTAGTGAGGCATGTTAAGTTCAAAACCCATGAACACCATAAGTAGCCAAAGGTGATACATAAAAATGAAACCATACCTGCCCTTGCAGGTGATGAATTGCTTGATTACCAATAACAAGTCATGCCAGCGTTGCTTCAGCATGTTAGCGAGCAAACCCTTGTCACAAGAATTAACCTTTCGTGATTGGAAGAGAAACGTCCACGGGACATCTTCCAACTTGCAATTTTTCGACCACTTCTGTCCAGTAGCAGGCAGACTGGTAGCCAAAATTAGAAATTGCTCATCAATCTCTAGTTGCACATCCCCAACCTTGGCTTGGCAGCCATCGAAAGTTAATGCAAATTTCCGAGCCACACCAGGGTTAAAGCCATCAAACCTTTGGATGAACGGGAGCCATCCGAATTCTTCCAAGTCGCTGTAAGCACCATCGAACATTAATAGTGCCTGGTTTCCATTGGGCTCAGCCCTTACGACCGGAGCCATGGCGCGGGCATTATGGTAGGGTTTGGATCAAACACGTAGGAGCATAATCGATAGGGCTAACAACTACAAGCACTAAACGAGGAGGCAAATCAATATGCGCGTGCGAAGGTGGTGGGTTAGTTTACCTCCATGCAAAACATTAATGGCACAGTACCATCCCTGTTCAATCAATCATAATCAACATTAACATTATTCGACCAACCCAAGGTTTGAACGGTGGACAATTATATCAATGTGCCAATGTATAGTTTGAAACCACGATCGTTCAACGTAAAAACAAACCCATAGTTTAAATATGCGCCTGTAATAATTCAAACCAATGTCATTGCAAAATCCAAAAGTTTAATCAAAGCGCCTATGTAAAATCTCAAACATTKCCATTCAACATGAAATAAAACTCATGCGCTTGTTACATAATCCAATGTTTTGATCAAAGTTTTTCAAAACAAGGTGACAATAGACAAAATCGATTAAGCCAAAAGATTTAAAATCATAAGGATCACATTATATAAAAACCTTTAATCCACCATGACCCTTATATAATCAAGTATAAATCATAAATTTGCATGCTCAAAGCCTTATCAATTAAATCAAAGTCAAGTTGCGCGATCATAGCGATAATAGGCAAATGGACATAGTTTTGAAGATAAACCAAAGGTAAGTACCAATCAGCATATCAATGAGAAGATCATGACAATCCACATAACGATGGAGGAGTTTTCACGCTTTCAGTCGTAAAAAAATAAATCGAAACCAATTGCAAATGTCGCATGAAATAAAAATGTTTTCTGTTTGCAAGATGCGACAGAAATTTGAAGTTCAAGAGACATAGGTGTAGGCAGCTTTAAGGGCAATTGAAAAAATTGAATTGTCTGCCAACAATGGTGACACACTGGGAGAAGAAGTTATCTCTGTCAAAAGAAACAAATTCAGATTAGGACAGAAAAGAAAAATTCAACTCAAAAACAACAACCAGAAAATCGTACAAACATCATCATTTACTATCTTTTCCAGCAATGTTTTAAAAGATGCAAACTAATAACAGTCTTAAGATCAGCAAGTCATGATTTTTATGATAAAATCTTCAATACTGTTAGCATGGCCACTGCTGCCAGCAGGCGTCCATAGCCTCAATAGGGTTTCCATTTAACCCACTCGGACGTCTGTATCCTGTCAAGAAGTTCTAGATCAGAATAAAGGAATTTTAAAAGAGGTTTCTTATAATTTTACAGATTTTCATTTACCCAACATTGCTTCGCTGCCAGCAGGCCTGTTCAGTACCCCGACGAAGTTGTCTTGGTGCCATGCTTGCATTTACTCGCTTCCAGCGAACCTATTCAGTATCTCGGCGGGTTTACAAGCACTTCCCACAGCTCTTATTAATAACTTTATTTTGTTTTTCTTTTGAAGATATATGGCTGAGCGGGGTGACGCTGAAAATTCAGATATTTTAACATATTTTTGACCTCATCAGGATTTTTTAACACTGTCCTTCATTTAGCTCCAGAGATGTTTTATTTCTAAAACAACTTGCTATGACGGGGAGACATCCTTTTGAGTCATTCCCTTATGTAAAATGGACAACGTAAAAAGATAAAAAAAGGTCATGACAATCTTCACTCAGAGATTGAAATTAGTAAACTTCTTTCAAACAAAATTTTCCAACATGAATATCATTTTTAGAAATATATCACTGATGTTCGTACAATCTTTCAGAAGTTATTTCAGCGAAGAGATTTTCCCATGGTCTTTGTCTGAATGGCTCAGTGTACAGGCATGCATATATTTCATAAAACACACAAAACTGATCATTCAAATCAAAATCAAACAAGAAACAAACGAAAAGAATGCAAACAAAATAAATATTTACATAATATACAAGGGCAAAAATCAAGCGAAGTATATTTTCAGGGCTTGGCCATTCACCGGGTAGGTGTCAAGCTACCCTTCAAGATTCTGTAATCGAAAGGAACTAGAACCCAACTTTTCAGCAATAAAAAATGGCCCAAGCCACAAATTTTGAAACTTGGTATGTTCACCTTTCCCTTCGTGTGGTTTGTCCCACTTTAAGATGAGATCGCCTACTTCAAAATTTCTATCAGAAGCAGAATTAGAATCGAACCAACTTTTAATCAGTTGTTGATGTTGGTCTATTTTACGCTTAGCTTGGGTTCTTACTTCTTCTAACTTCATCAAAGCGTTAATACGGTTTTCTAAAGGGGGACAATCTTCTTCTTGAACTTTTTGTGAAAATTGAAGTGAAGGAAGAAGAATATGAGGTGGCAAAATGGCTTCTCTGCCATAAACGAGGAAAAAGGGAGAGTTACCTATAGCAGCTTTGGGTGTTACCCTATCATCACATAGCGCATTCAGTAGTGTGTTGTTCCAGTTCTTGTGATTTTCAGCCACGGTTCTCTTGATGATTTTGATCAAGTTTTTGTTTGTTGATTCTGCTAATCCATTGCCTTGGGGGTAGTAACTAGCATAATACTTCATCTTTATTCCTTTCTCTAAGGCGAACTCACTCATCTCAAGAGAATAAAAGTATGAAGCGTTATCAAAGACTAGACAATCAGGGATACCAAAACGAGTGATGATATTCGAGTTTAGAAAAGCGATCACCTGACTTGTATTAACAGTTCTTAGCGTGGCGGCTTCAGACCATCGAGTAAAGTAATCAGTGGCTGTCACAATATAATTGTGTTTTTGTGAGGATGGAGGGTTAATAGGACCAATGATATCAAGGCCCCATTGCTAGAAAGGAGAATCAAGTGAAACGGGTTGCAAGGGGAAAGCTGGTTTTTGCAATCGCCCTGACGCTTTCTGGAAAATGATACACTTACGACAAAAGGAGTGGGCATCCCTAAAAAGTGTTGGCCAGTAGTAACCGGCTCTTAAAACCTTATGAGAAGTGGTATCGCCACCGAAGTGACCACCAACTTCTCCTGCATGCAACTCAAGCAAGACTTTCTCTGCTTCATCCTTCTCAAGACAATGCATCAATACGCCATCAAAATTCTGACGAAACAGTATACCATTACCTAGATGAAAGGAGGAAGACCTTAGTCTCAACACTCTTCTCTTGGCAGGGTCAAGGTGATGGGGTGCTGATCCATGTTCAAGATAAAATCTAATATCGTCATACCAAGGACTTACGAGGCTTTGTGCGCAACAAATCAAATTCTGATCGTTTTGTTCTAGGTATGACGTATCACTATCTTCTTGTTTTTTGGTTTCTGAATCAACTACCAACTTACACAACCCTTGGCCTCTCATGATCTGAGCTGGGGTGATATCTAAGTCATACTCCTGCAAGGAGGTGACCTAGTTGGCTCTTTTCTCTCCTAACTCCTTTTGCACTAACAAATTCCTAACGGCAGGGTAAGGGACAATGACCTTCGTCCTTGACTTCAAAATATAAGATCGGAAATGATTAACTGCCTTGAAGACAGCGTAGGCTTTCTGATCGACTGCTGGGTAGTTAAGTTCGGCACCTTTGAAAGCAGATATCATAAAGGCGATAGGTACTTCATTGTTTTCGACGTTCTTCTGAGTTAGGACTGCGGCATAGGAACGATCAGAGGCAAAAGTATAGAGTGTAAAGTCTTGAGAGAAATCAGGGCTCATGAGAGACGGAGCGTCTATTATGGCCTTCTTTATAGCATTGAAAGCTTGGTTTTCAGTGGGTCCCCAGTTATATTGGGTATCCTTCTTAATCAGGTTCTAAAGAGGCCTGGCCATTTCGGAGAAAATGGGGACAAATCTTCTCACGAAATTAATCTGGCCTAGGAAATACTGCATGGATTTTTTGGGGGTAGGTGGGGGAAGTTTAGCGATGACTTGGGTCCTCTCGGGGTCAATAATCATTACATCACTAGACACAATGAATCCTAGTAATTTACCCTATTCTACTGCGAAGATGGACTTCTTGGGATTCAAGGAGATGTCGTATTTACGACATCGTAGCAGAACGGCTCGTAAGTGAGCTATATGATCATCTTTGTTTTTAGAATAAACGGTCACATCATCTAAGTAGACTACTATGGAGTAATTGATTAAGCCTCTAAAAGCAATGTCCATTGCTCTTTGAAAGGTAGCACCAACATTAATCAATCCAAAGGGCATTTTGTGATAAGCATAAGTGCCCCACGGGGTACGGAAGGTAGTTTTCAGTTGGTCTGGCGGAGACATCAAGACTTGGTTGTATCCAGAGAAACCATCTAGTAAAGATAGTCTCTCGGAACCAGATACTTGTTGAAGAATCTGTTCCATGGGAGGGACAGGATAATTATCTTTATCAGACGCTTTGTTGAGGTTTTGGAAATCGACACAAAGTCGAATTTCTCCATTTTTCTTCCGCACTGGGACGAGGTTGGATACCCATTGAGTGTGTCTAATAGGAAAAATTATTTTAGCACTTAGGAGTTTATTCAATTCTTTTTGTACGGTCGGTTCTAGTTTAGGATGCATTTTCCTCAGTTTCTGTTGGAAGGGTAAGGTTTGGGGCTTCATTGGGATGACATGCTGTATAATATTAGGATTGACTGTCTTAAGATCATCATAAGTCCAAGTAACGACATCCTTGAATTCTTTGAATAATTTAAAAAAAGTAGTTTTTTCTTGTCTAGAACATCCCAAGCCTAAGTTGATACACTGAGGATTTTCACTAGTCCCTAAATTGACTTTTTCATAAGACAATGAGGAACTGTTGGTTTTGCAATTTACCGTCTTTTTAAATTTATCTTCAAAATCATAAA
>ML784532.1:397868-407927 GCA_009831015.1 Picea engelmannii
CTGGCAGGCCTTCTGCAGCACGCGTGTGAACGCTGGCTAGCCCACTACAGCCCGCGTTTACCTAACAAAGCAAAAAATCAGGAAAGTTTCCGCCGGGACGAAGAGCTTTTTGTCAGTTAACTGGAACTCCCAGCCATGCATGGTCGAGAGTTCACCAAAAACCCTAGCTCCTCCTAGCCTATAAAAGGAGGGGTAGGGGTACTATTCAAAGGAGGAAAAATCATAGCAAAGAAACTCTGCCAAATTTCCAAGTCCGTTTTGTCCCAACCCTTTAGCCTTGCCTCAAGCTTTAGGAGAAATTCAAGCAACAACAGTTGGAGGACAAAAGAAGAGGAGGAGCCCAGGATCAGGATCGAGGAATGGTGGCCGGTCTAAGAATTCATTGTAAGTGATTCATATTGAGACTAATGAAAAATATGTTTTTCCCGTCCCAAATACATGAGTCTTATCTATGTTATTTGATTTGTGTTTAAACTCTAACCCTCTAGTATATTAGTAGCATGCATGCGTAGTTTTGTCTTATTTGCAGGATCGTTTTGTGGAAGGAGCAGCAGCAGCAAGGAGATAAAATCTCAACGGAGGATCTACTTCAACCGTCAATAAAAAGGTCCGTTGATTCTTCCCATGTTTGCTTAAGAAAAAGGGTTATAGGTTTGGGTAAGAGGTTAAAAGTTATTCTTGAAGGGTCATGATCTACGTACAAGTTTAATACCCCACAACATGAAGAATATAGCATGATGTGCTAGTTGGATTTACTCTGAATGATACTTTTTTGCAAAATGGTATTGAGAGAATTGTTGATGGCCTCTACTTACCCATTTTCATGGGGATAATAAGGAGAAGAATGACCATGTTTAAACCCCATCTTAACTTCTAGTTCTTCCATCATCTCATTCTGAAAGCAACTTCCATGGTCAATGATAATCTCACTCAGGATACCGAACCAGGCAATAATCTGATTGAATATGAAGAAGGTTATAGTCTTCCCATCGGATTTAACTGTAGGCATGGCCTCATCCCACTTATTAAAGTAGTCGACGACCATGATAATGTGCTGATGACCCCCAACCGAAGTTGGGTTGCAATCGATGAAGTCCACCCCCCACTTGGTGAAGGGACCAACAATAATGACTGGATGAAGAGGGGCTGGATGCGAGCACCTTTTCTCAGTGAAAAAATGGCAGGGGTGACACTTATTAATCGCTTCAATAGAATCCTTAAAGATAGTAGGTCATAAATAATCATCTCGCAAAAGTTTTTGGGTTGTCGTAAGCCTAGATAGATGACCACCACAAGCCCCATTATGGAAATCGTTCAAAATAGACTCAACTTCTCCATGAGTTAAACAACGATGTAAGATATCATCTATTCCTTGATGATACAAAGTGTCACCGAAGATAGTATATTTCCTAGCTTGGTACCTTATACACTGTCAGTCAATGTCATCCCATGAGAGATGCCGATGGAACTTCAAAGTCTAAAGATAGAGCATGATGTCTCCATACTAGGGGTCAGACGATGAGACAAGAAAAATGTGTTCATCTGCAATTGAATCAACATGGATAACGTCCTCATCTAATCATGGAAAATTGGATATTAGCTCTGAAAAGACTAGGGATTTCTTGGATTTCGTGGAAGAGAAATCAAGATCAAAATCCTATAAAATGACAATCCATTTATTATATTTTCCCCCTATGATACGTCGGGTAAGGACATATTTAAATGAATTGAAATAAGAAATCACCGTAGTCTTACAAAGTAATATGTAATTACGCAAACGCTGGACTGCATGAACGATATTCAAAGATATCTTTTCAACGTGAGTATAATTAAGTTCATGACCAAGTAAAGTTCAACTAAGATAGTAGATGACGTGCTCATGGATATCATCATCCTCTTGAACCAGAACCATACCAATCGTATCCTTGGACGTGGAGATATAAATCAAGTAATCTCTACTATAGTTGAATGGCTTCATTAGAGGCTCCAACACTAAGGATTTATTCAAATCATTGAAGGACTCATGGGCTCGCTCATCCCAGAGAAAAGGGTTGTCCTTATTCAAAATATGCATGAAAACTTTAGTGATAGTGGCATAGTTCAGTATAAACCTACGAAGAAAGTTATTCTTCCCCTGTAGATCTTGAAGTTGTCTAATCATGCACAGGGGAGGAAACCAAAGTATTGCCTCAACCTTAAGAGGATATACCATGATCCCAATCTCAAAAACTAGAAAACCTAAAAGACAACAAGACTTAACGCAAAAGATGCATTTGTGAGGGTTCAACCAGATTCTATAATAACGACATCTTTCAAAAACAAGACGAAGGTGGATAACGTGATCCACTCTCTTACGAGAGTGAGTAGCAAGATCATCAAGGTAAGCTTCGACTAAGTTCTTAATATCATGGAAAGTGAATGTCATGGTACGCTGAAAGGTTTCTCCATGTTTTTTAAGGCTAAAAGGCATCTTCCGGTATGCAAAGGTACCCCAAGGAAAAATAAATTATGTCTTGTGTTGATCCTTGAGTTTGATTTGAATTTGATTATATCCTGAAAATCCATCCATAAAATAAAATACTTCACTTCCCACACACTCGTTGAGAATATGATCGATGAAAGGTGTGGGGAAGTTGTCTTTCAGATAGGCCTTGTTCAAGTCATGAAAATCCATACATACACGGATGGTTCCTTTCTTCTTATCTATAGGAACGGGGTTGTATACCCATTCGATTAAGGGAATCGAGTAGATGAAGCCAACATTAAGTAGCTTCTCCACCTCTGTCTTAATAGTAGGGTCCTTTTGAGGATTTATAGCTCTAAGAGGTTGTCGAACAGGTTTAGCATCCGGATAAGTTCTAATATCATGTTCGACAATACGAGGGTTGATCCTTGGAATCTCTTCATAAGACCAAGAGAATATGTCTCAGAATTCCTTGAAGAATTCGGTGTAGATCAAGATTTCTTATGGCAAACAATTTGCACCGATATTTACATTTTCAACCTGGCTAGGGGTACAAGAGATGTTGATCTGGATGGTAGGAGAAATACTTGCCATTTTTCCTTCGACATAAATTCCATGCGTATCAAGTGGAACTACAACGTGACCAACTATCTCACTCAAAGTAGATCGAAAGTTTTCTTGTTTGATTATTTCAAGCTCTGGGAGAAAATAGGAGCGGTGATCCATATCATCACAAGGTTTTTCAGAGCCATTCATGTCTTCATCCGAAGGCAAAGTCCCATTGAGGAAATCATGTCAACAAGACAATGAGGTGGCCCACACGGGCCTAAACATGAGATCCTCCTCATCCGTCGGTGAGGGGACAAGATCGGGATCAACATAAGAGTCGAGAACAACTTGATACACAATCTCTGCTATCGATAGTGGCATGGCCATCCCAACATGTGACTATCCTTCACAAGAAAAAGTCGGTGAAGGTAGGGTCCACAGATCATCAAAATAAGATGTGTGGAAAGGAATGGACTTCCCAATAAATATGGGCCTACTGGACATGGGATAAATTTGACGATTCGGTGTCGAGAAGTCGAAAGTACCCATAAGGGAAGAATACATTCTGACACCGATATTCTTAGTTGTTGACTGAGAATTGTTGATCACGGGGATCGAATGTCCAAGAGATGCATTATGACTAGAGAATGGAAAGGATAACTGATTGATCATCACAATCTTCCCCTCATGAGGAAAACAAAGAATACGAAAGATAGACGATACAACGATGATCATAGCATATGTCCAATTATGACCTAGTAACAAGTTATAATCAAGAGGCACATCAACTACCTCTACTTCCACCTCTACCATCTTCACACCTAACTGGACCAGAAAGGCGGGGAGAATACCGTGAGGGTGGAAGGAATGACCATCAAAAGTAGTCAACATGTTCAATGACTTGGAAAGGGCTGGAGAACCAAGAGCTTTCCAATAGGCAAGGGGCATCACACACATAGAAACGCCTTCATCAACAACTGCACGTTTGATGGTATACTTGGAATACTCCACGTGGATTTAGAAACACACATGGTAAGGCAGTTGAGGCTTAACATCTATGACGTAAAAGTTGATAACCTTTGAGCCACTGGGTTCTAGAGATCCTAGAGCAGAGAGTAAGGAATTCCTCTGTGAAGGACACGTCTGGAGTACCTCCAAATCCGACATCGCACAAGGGGTTTGGCCTAGGTCCTCAAAAATAGAATAGTTTTGGGTGGCTCTAGCATTTCTATTATGGGTAGAGCTCTTAAGTACTCCTTTCGGAATATGAGGCGGTGGATCTAGTTTCTCAATCTGTAAAGTCATCTCCGGAGCAGAAGGAGATTCTAGACCAGAATTAGTTTGTTTAGAACTATAGTCTCAAGATTGAGTGGCTATATCTATTTTCACATCGACCATATTGATACATAAACGATCACCATCTTGCGAATTTTGGTTTTGACCTCCACCAACTGCATTTCCTATGTTTGAGGAGATTGAGGCTAAGTTCTAATTATGTGGGAATGGATTCGTCATCATGACAGTTGATTGAGCTAATCATCGCAGGTTATACAAGTTTCAGGTACAAACGGGTAGGGTGATCATCTGTGTAAATCTTACAGGGAAACTTCACCTTACATTTTTCTTGTTTTCCCTCTCTAGCATTACTACCTATCTTCTCATTATTGTCCTTGGTTTTATTACCATTTTTCCCACTCTTACAGTTATTACATCCTTTATTCTTATTCCCTCCTGGTTGTTGGTTACCATTCAGGTTGGTCAATGATTGCATTGAGTGTACATCTTCCAACTGAGTGGGATTGGAAGACACATACGATGTTGTTCCTCCTGTAGACTGGCTTAAAGAAAAATCTTTCAACTGGTTTTTCACCGATTCTATGGAATTTACATTGGCGTAACCTACAATGCCAATGGTATGAGGTCTGAGATTTTTCCTAGGGTCATAATTAGACCGTGGTGCATCAGGAAGGAGGTGGTATAACATCTCAGATTGAGCATATATCAAATATAACTGCAGGGCCCTAAAGATAGCTTCTTCCTTAGTGGTAACCCTAGAAGTAGCAACATACTTTGAGATAGGAGCATGAAAAGACTTGAGAAACCATTCTAAAAGAAAGGTTGGGGGTATAGGGGTCTTAATCAACCTCTTCTGTCTACGCCACTCCTATATATGGTCCGAGATATGAGTGGCGGTATCCTGGCGTAAAGTAGACAAAAATTCTAAACCAGCATCATAACGAATGGGAAACTGGAAGTGGTTAAGAAAAACCATCACCAACTGACTAAAAGTCCCATATGCCCCCCTTGGTAGCTCAATATACCATTTTGCAGCAACTTCGACAAGGGTGCGTTGAAATAATCTCAAACGAATAGAATCATCATTAAGGGAGTTTGATGAGCACCAAAGGTGAAAGGTAGTGACTTGATCACCATGATCCTCTCCATTCTTACTGATGCAGGAGCATCGCAAGAAAGAGAAAGTGGAGGACAACTGGATACACACCAACGCTCATTTTGAAGACATTTTGAAATTTAATGATGAAACATTAATGTAATAGCTGTGAGGATGTAATTTTTCTTAAATGTTTGGGGATTGTAATGCAGATCTCGAGCGTTTCTTTCATCTTCTGGTTGGATGCATTTAATGTAATAAATGTAAAGTAGTTGTAGTCTTTAATTTTGATAATATAGCTTAGAGTTGTAGGAAGGAAAGCTCCCTCGTATGTGTTATCACTCTATAAATTCCCAGAGGTTGTTGTCATATAGAAGAAATTTACTAGAGGTAACCTTATCCAACCACTTCGAAAATGGGAGCTATCCCTACTAGTTTCAGAGAGGGATCTCTCTGTAAGATTTAACTTTGTTTTAAATTTCAGATATTAGGCTAGCTAAATAGTGCAGGACAGAATGTTGTTTGTTTTTATAAAATGGATGAAAGGTTTTACACATCCATTGGGCTATTGGGTCTGCTTTATAAATATAGATATTAGAGAACAGATATAAAGATTATTTTCACAGGGAAGGTTAATGAAACTATTGGATTCTTCAGAAATAAAGTGATGGAGAGTAGAACAGGGTGAGATTATCAATTAAAATAAAGAAGCAATTAAGAATTTCTTTATTGTAACATCAGAAGATAAACATTTAGATCTTTAAAAGCTCAAAAAAAGAGTACACAAAGGTAAATTCTGCAACTTTAACTCCCTTTAAATTATCATTTTAGAAACAAAATGATAACTAAGAAAGATAAACATCCAACGAAGAAAAAGAAAAACTCCACCAACAATTAACACACAGGAATGTTGTGAAACGTCTCTTTGTATTACTGAAATATCTCTTGATAAAAATTACAGTGCTTATAGCTTTCTAGGGTGTAAAGATCAACCCCTAGTACTTCTAAGTTTGAAGTATTTATAATCAAAATTACAAACGACCCTGTCATAAATGATTAGGATGTGGCAGACTCTGAATCTAACTAAATATCTAACAAGATACAAAAATTTAGGAACTGTCGATGATGTGTCAAATTATTCACACTAAATATGGGGAAGGCCATTGGTGAGTCACCCACATGACTTTGACTGATCTATTTGTTGACTCAACTTGCACATTTCATTTCCTACTCGATCAAATTGCACAACTCTTCCCATCTTAGTTGAATGGGAATGGTCAATTTGAGTAGTCTCCGGTATATTTCATCCACTTGTGTGTACTTGGAAAAAGTCAGTTTGATGATGAAAATATACTTAATCTCATGTTGTATGCTGATGTCTGGCTATAAAGTCTCCAAGAACACTTTGCCTGTTATACTGCCTTATATGCCCAAGAACTTGGAACTATCCTTGGACATTGTAGCCATCTTCTGCTTGTAGTCTGGAAGGGCCATCAGCTTGTCATTCAGAACCATTAAACCAGGAAGACCTTTTTTCTGCAGAGCCTCGATCTTGCTGAAAAACCTTTGAACTCCAATGTCCATGTTCTGGAGCTTTTCTTCCAAGTGCAACATCAGTCCTCTTTTGGTCAGAACCATCTTGACTTCGAGGATGGTTTATGTCCTGTCTTCGATCTTCAAGTCTTCCATTTCTTCTCTAGTCTTTGAGTTCAGGAATTTAATTATTTCATTGGCTTAAGTGGGAATTTCTCCCAACTCTCCTTTTATTTTGTCAATAACCTGCCTGCTTCTTATCACTAGTTCATTTTTCTCAAACATGATCTATACCATAGGCCAGATTTCATTTATGGATTTGGAGATATCCATCCAAATATTCTCTTTTGCTTTGACAAGGGTCTTGCCTGCCACTGTTTGCTTTTGCCGCTGCTGCAATTCCTGCTTTATCTTTTCTGATGTTTGCTTCTCCATGTTGTAGCTAGTCTGGTAAGAAGAATTGAGTTCCTGAAGGCTCTCAACTTCCTTTTTCAGTCTGTTGATTTGTGTTTCTTGTAATTTCATCTCTTCCATGGACTTTTCCAGCTCCACAGTTGTTTCTAGAGCTGTCAGTGGGGTAGTTTATGGGAATTTTGTTGTGATTCCCGTCAGTATAGTTTTTGTGCTAACTCCTGTGAGGGGAATTGCACTCAACGAAATGACTTCCATGGGTTGTATGTTCCTTCTCCTTTACCAATCTTTCCATCTCTTCTTCCATCTCCCTTAACTACGCATTCTACTCCATGAACAACTTGAGCATCTCATCCTTCTCACCTTCTATCGCAACGATCTCCTTAGCTTGTGCATCATCTGTGGGTGGCAATTTTTTTTTTTTCTCAGAGATTTTATATCAGCGTTCTTTTTCTTTAGCAACTCCTTTGTTCCTTTCACATTCAAGGGATCATACCCGATCTTGACTACCAATTCCTATAAGGATTTTATCCTTTTATCCTTTGCAAAACAAGATATCGTTTCCAGTTTCAACTGGGTCTGAACATTATTTAGAGCTACCTGTAATTTTGCAGTTATAGAGGAAGCATGGGCCAATGTGGAAAAAACCATTTCTCCAGTCTATCTATGTAGATCCATCTGATCAGCTGGATGAACTTGTTTGGTATCAAACACAAGGGTTGACCTTTTGTAGTTAGTGATTTCTTTGGGTTGAGGTACCTGTGCCTGCAGAAATGCCAGATGCATTCTTCCTTTTTCTGTTTCGAAAGATGATAATAGTATGTATTGTGCTATGGATGTTTGATTCTAGAACTGAGCATAGGTTCTATTGGTCAGTGTCTTGTTTTTATTCTTAATCAAATCATTTTATTCAAAGATGTTCAGATTTGCGGATCCCTGTGAAATTTGGGTGGACACAGTTATATCAGTCTGCTTCTTTGAAGAAGAAGTAGACGTTGTCTGACAGCTGATTGAAGGAATTGGTGTACCTTCTCCCTTAGCCCCTTTGGCAGACTAGGTATCTTCCTCACCAAACCTGGGAATAGTATGAATGGTCTTAGGCTTTTTACTATGTAAATGAAAATCCTCCGCTGATACTTTAGTGATTGAAAGAGAGGTATCTTTCCTTGTTCGTTTTTCCTTTGGCACTATTGGAGTGGTAGTCTATGAAGTCACGATTAAGGAAGATTGTTGTTCAGTGTCTTCCAAGGTGTTCTCTTCCCACTGCGTCTAATTTACACACTTGTCAATTTTCAGTTTGAGTGTGTGAGCATACTATGCATTTTTGTTTTTAGCTCTCATTTCTGCAATGATTCAACTTGGATCATATTGCCAAATGAAACTGGTGCTGAATTTCATTTCCTTTAATATACTTTCTGCCTCTTCTCCAACAGCTTGACTATTACAGATAAAAGGTCCTATACTCCCCTTAATCCTCAGTTGTTGTTTTTCCTTCAGAGATACAAAGTGAATATCATCTGAATTTATCATCTGGCGAATATACTCCAGTGCAATTATCCACACAGGAAAATATTTGGGTAATTTGTATGGAGCTAACTCACATCCATACACTCTAATCTCTGTGTGGTCTTGATATAGGAATCAGTCTCACATATTTGTGAGGTCCGAGAGGTGTAATATTCTCTGGATATCTTCATTTATCCTTGGCTTTGGTCTCCCACTGAGAATTCTCACCACCGGATGATAAAACATCTCGATAAATTGTTGAAAACTGAACTCCGTAGAGTTTCTTCTGAGAAGTGAAGTCCATAGGGTTAATGCCTGCTGTTTTCCATCTTGGTCCATTTTCTGCATAAGGAAGGAGAATTTATTTGCTTGATAAAACATGAACATGTAGGCCAGTATCGAGGAATACCGGCACATGCCCTCTGTGGCAAATTTAGAAAGTTGATCATGGATGTTCTCTGCCAAGAAAGTGTTGTAGTCAAACTGGATGGTGGCCTTTTCCTCCATGGAGAAAATAGATAGGAACCCCAATATAGGTTCATCTACCCATTCATCTAAAAAGTAGCCAAGTAGACAACAAAGTGATGAAATCACTTGGTTTCCATTTTTTGAGAACAGGGAGGAAAGATACGGGGGATTTTTTTGGGGAGATGAGCATCTTGTGGGAGGAAAATCTCATAGATTTGGGCTCTTTGAGGAATATATAGGTTTTGGTATAAATCTGTTAGGATTTCAAGGTTGAAAGGGGAGGTGGATTCGACTCTAGATATCTACATTATCTGATCAATGGCCTCTGGTGTGATAAATAAAAGAGTTTCTCCAGACGAAGAAACTATGGCTCTCTAGTCAGGGAGGTAATGAGCTTGACACTTGAGGGAAAATTCGGGGAAATGATGGACCTGGGGAAAAAGATAGAGGGGGGAATTTGACTCCTAGAGCCTAAACTCATCGCTTTTGTTTGCACTCTTTTCGTCGATGTGTGAGCAAAAAGTGAGTGCTTACATGCCTAGTTGGGCTCTGCTAGTCATGACAGCTGTGATGTAAAGGGTTAGAAAGAAAATAACTAAACTATTAACAAGAATTAAACAAAAACTGAATAAAAACATGAGCATGAAAATAAAAATAAAAACAAATAACAATGGACCAATATCACCAATGTATTAGCTGGTCTGATAGATGAAATCCAAAGATACACAATGGAGAA
>ML784532.1:428019-453657 GCA_009831015.1 Picea engelmannii
AAGAAGTATTTAAGACTATCATGATCTATTTTGACCTTGAAGTGCCTACCTATTAGGTAAGGATGCCATTTCTTCAATGCATGTAGTATTGCCATCATTTCCTTCTCATAAATGGGTTTGTGTAAGTCCTTTCCCTTGAGTGGCCGACTTTCAAAATCTAGGGGCCTTCCTTCTTGCATTAGGACAACTCCAATTCCATTTCTCGAGGCATAACATTCCACAATAAAGGTTTTTGTGAAGTCTGGAGTGGTCAAGACAGGAGCTTTATAGATCACCTCTTTAAGTTGTTCAAAAGATTTAGTTGACTCTAGAGTCCACGAGAATGCATCCTTCTTAGTTAGTGTCATTAAAGGTGTTGTTATTCTTCCATAGTTCTGAACAAACTTGCGGTAGTAACCTGTCAAACCCAAAAATCCTCTAATATTCTTCAATTTTTTGGGAATCAGCCAGTCCATTATGGCCTTAATCTTGTTAGGGTCTACCTTGACACCTTCGTGAGATACAATATGACCCAAATACTCTACCTCCTTTACTCCAAAGAAACATTTGGATGGTTTGGCATATAATTATTGCTCCTTTTATTCTTTTGTTCACTTTCCTTTCTTATAATCATCATCATATAAGCTCTTAATTTTATATTTATATTGATTGCCTTCAATCTACAGAGTGGTTTTGACTCCATGACCAATGGTAGATCACTGATCTATAGTGAAACTATTGCCCTCTTTCTTGTTATTATTGTTGATCCACCTAATTTAAATTGATTTAATTTTTTAAATTATGATGGGTATTAGGCTTGTTCTTAAAGCAATCTAAGAACAACTTCTAGTGCTAACAGTTTTGGCGTCGTTTTCGGGGATGAAGTTGAATATCTTCCCTTGGTTGTACCAAAAATATTACTACCAGTTCTTGATGGTGAGCAAGGATTGGTGACAGAACAGATTGCATACATTTTCACCTGGCGACTCCACTCCATGAAGAAAGAATATGTTGGTGACTTCATTGATTCAGGACAACAAAGGCCATGGAGGCTATCTTGGCTCTCAATTTTTCAGATGTCCCTGGTTTTCCAAATCTAGTGCCTCCACCGTCATAATGGATGGATTACCTTCCTAATTTCAAAGAAGACAAGGGGGACAATCCTACTCAACATCTCATTACATTTCATCAATGCATGGATCAACTAGACATACATCATGAGGATGTGTTGATGAAAATGTTCATGTACTCTTTAAAATGTGATGCATGAGAATGGTACTTTTCTCTTCTTGCTTCCATTATATTTTCCTTGAGAGATTTCCATGTTGCATTCAATGAGCATTGTAAAAGGTATTTTTATAAAGAACTTATTTTTGAACACTATTGTGAGGAATTTCATTTAGATATCCAACATATAAATTTATCTAGTAGTGAGGATGGAAGAGATTATACTAATGAAGATGTGGATACAAAATCATTCATACATGGAACTATTTCTACTTCTGCTTCCCAAGAAGATGGTTTTCGAGATGTAGTTGGTCATAGTATTGATGATTACATGGTTGTAGATGCATTAGATTTTGTCCCTGATGAACATGTTATTTCAAATATAGAGTAAGAATACCAAACAAATTATGAAGAAAAAATTGTTTTAGAATTATATATAGAGCTTCATAATAGCAGTCAAAATTCAGATTCATTCTCAAATATTCATGGTTTTGATGAGGAGAATTTTTTTATATCAGTGCATGATGAAAGCATCAGCAATAAGCCTATTTATGACAGTCATGCATCAAATTCAGGGGAAGGCAGTAAAGGGGGTCATGCTAGACTAATGTCGATTGTAGAAAATAAGAATGAAGAGAGCTTACAAAATCAACCATTATTGCCCTTTTTCCTAGCAGATGTGGATCAACAATCTTCAGAAATTGGTGAAGTTGTTATTGATATTCCTCAATCAGCAACAAAGTATTTCTTTCTTGAATGGAAATAATCTAGTTGCTTTTTCCAAGATCCAGTGGTTATTTACATGGACTTGAAATGGAGTAGAAACCCTTATGTCTTTGACTTTTTAAAGACAGAATTTAGGAGTTTTAAATATGATCTTTAGGCCTGTTTGCTCCTATATTTTTCCATTCTTATAATTTCATTTGTTCTTAAATATGGAAGTCTGGTTCATTTAGTTAACCAATTTATTGCATGGTTGAGATGGAAATTTGTATGCACTTGATCACAACAGTTTATTGGTTAGTAGTAGAAATGTACATAAATAAACTCGGTGCACGAGCATTTGGTTTGCTTTCAGTTTTGGAATAAGACTCCATGCCCAATGTAATGGCACCTAGTCTTTGTAAGATGTTTTAACTTTCAGAATGGCAAACAATTGTTGAAATTAGAATCATATTCATAATTCGGATAAGGCACTGGAATTGCAGGTTCTTGGAAGCTCATAGGGAGCATACCATTCCTAGTAGGAGCCAGATGTTATCACATAGAATGTATAGAGTCATGGTTTTCCCTCATTTTTAATTTTTTTCTAAGTTTGTTCTCAGAAAGATTCCATTTTTTTTGGTCGGTCATGTGATTAGTCTTTTTGATATCATTCATGTTTTAAAATCCTAGGTATGAGTCATAGGGGTATGGTCTCAAGGTTTTGAGTCATGTGTTCTATTAATAAATCATGGTCTTGGTTTTTCCTAAGTCTAGGAAGCTAATATGAAACACATGTACAAGAGTCTTCATGTCATCATGGTAATAGTAATCATTTTTAAAGAAGGAAAGGTATCAAACTCATCTCCATTTTCATTAAAACACAATGCACTGCAAACTGGTTAAAGGCACTATGAACTCACAATGCACTACAAAATGTCGCATACTACCACTTATGGCGCTACGAACTCCCTGTAGCAGCTTATGGTGGATTAAGAGCTTGAAGAAATGTTAGTGTAATGTTCAAAAAGAAGAAGTGAGGTCTTAACACCAGGAATGATCAAACATGGCATGAGTTGGAAATAGTTGCAGATGTTGCAGATCTAGTTGTTGCAGATGTTGCAGATCCAATATATATTAAAGAGGATCGTGGAAGAATGAGAACAAGAGATGCACCAGTCAAGAGAGGAGATTGCTAAAAGGAATCTAGACATGCTAGCCCAGGAAGCCACTGGGAGGATAAGAGGATAAAGCATTATGTCTGCAACTTTCAATCATTTTTTCTATGATATGTTATATATGCAGGCTTGTAAATCTAAGGAATGTTTTGTCCTATGTTGTTATGAATATACTATTTATGCAATTTATTTTCATTACTCAAAAGATGTAGCAGGTTTATCATAGGTTTTCAAGGATTCTTGCATGATTTTGTCATCATTTGAGTTGATTTTTCATGAAACAGGAACCTACAGGAAAGTTTGTAGTGCGTGTTGTCAAAGGCGATGTGAACTGGTAATTTGGGACAGTTTGTAGCAATTAGCACAGAGTAGAGTCATTTTTTAATCATAACTTTTAAATGTCAATATTGGTTCTTCTAAAATTGTTTTTGGAGATGAATCATAATATCATGTACTTTCTGACCAAAAATCAGCCTAACCCAGTTCTTCATTTGGGAGAAAAGTTGAAATCATCACCTATAGGAAAGTTCACAATGCTTGTTGTCAAGGGCACTGCAAACTCTAACAGTTTGATAAATCCGAGTTGTAGGAGGGATGTCATATGTATGAGAGGGTTCAAATGGTTTCCTAGGAGATATTTGGACATGAGGGACATGTGTTCTATCACCATATCAAACAACATGGCTTGTTTCAAAAGGCATTTATCACAATAGACAAGATCCAAAAAAATAGGATTTTGTTATGTTTTTGTTGGAATCTTTTGTAATAGACTCCTAAATAGAGGAGGATCCTATGTAGCTCCTTGGTTTTGACCTCCTTAGAGTAGAGAGATATCATTCACTATATATGAAGTGGATTTTGATAAGGAAAAGGGATTCATGATCCAAGAGAGGAGAGAGATGGAGGAGCAATTTAGCTTCTTATTTGTAAGCTTGAGGGCCTATTTGTAATCAACATTTCTGTGACTGCCATTAAATATTCATGAGAGTTTTTTATCATCTTGTCTTAATTTTTTTCCATTTCTTTTGTTATATTCTTGATTGAATATATTGCAGGTTTTGAATCTCAAAGGATACCCTTGATTAATGGATCCCTGAGCAACAAAGGATCTGATGTAGTTGGCCTGTTAATCATTGCTTCTGTTCAAGCATTTTTCAATCTATTCTACAAAGAGGATATTTGTTTAGTAGACATTCTTTTTTTGTTCACTTTCCTTTCTTCTAATCATCATCATATAAGCTCTTAACCTGATATTTAGCTTGATTTCCTTCAATATGCAAAGTGGTTTTGACTCCATGACCAATGGTAGATCACTGATCTATAATCAGGTTGTTTCCCTCTTTCTTGTTCTTTCCTGTTCTTTCTTGTTGATCCACCCAATTTAAATTGATTTATTTTTTCAAATTTGTATGGGTATTAGGCTTGTTCTTAAAGCAGTCTAAGAAAAAATTATAGTGCTAACACTTCGTATATAGGATGCCACTGACAAGGGGTTTTGGCCATAAACAATTTCATATGATGTCGTTTTGGTAGCTCCATGATAAACAATATTTGTTGGAATGTTGTTCAATACTAAGTGGGGGGGTGGGGGGTGAATCAATATTGTTTCTTTTTCAAAAATTAAATTAATTATTTAATTGTTAATTTATTAACCATACAATTTATCAATAAGAATGTACATAAAACTGAAATTAAATGTAACAATCATAAAAATTATAATTTAGTTACAATTTTTAGTTTGCAAAAGACACCAATCTCTCTTATTTTGAGAACCAGCTCAAGGAGACACCAATCCCATGTTTTCCAAGCACCGACTTGAGGAAGCACCAACTCCATGTAGATCAGGCTTCAACCTGTAAAGGACTCTAGTCCTTTGTTTTTCAAGCACCAACTTGAGGAAGCTACAACTTCTCATTTCAAGCTTCAACATGTAGAGGACTCCAATCATCCCTTGCTCCTCCCATCCACCCTCACTTCATATAAATATTTCAATTTTTTACTTGGACTTTGTTTGTATTTTGATATTCTAAATTAGACCATAGAGACACTCTCATTCCACTATACTTGTTTGTTTATATAGTATTCCAACAACTATAAAATTGAAACATTGTGTCTCTTTGTATGAACCAATCCACCTATTTATTTAATAATAATGCTAACATTTTTTTCGTTAAATTCTCTTATCTTTAATTTAAATGAATTTAAATCCTGTGTAAGTTGTTTTCATTAATGTAGTATATGGGTGATAAAAATTGTTCACTATTGTTGTAACAGTTTGTTGGCCCTCAACCAAGTTTTGGGAAAACTTCGTTCAACTTTGACCCACATTTGGACTTTGACACGTTGGTCGAGGAAGGAACGCCCAGGCAGAGATGAGATCGCGGATCTCACTAATTTTGAGGGTTAAGTGGACCTAGTAAAGGGTCCTCTAGGTTTTTTTTAATGGTTTTATGGGATGTTGACCCATGGGGTTTTCCCATGATTAGCCCTTATTGTAAAGGTCTGTAAAATATAAATAAAGAAGAATCTATTGTAGAAGTAACAAGCGAAGTGAAAGTAGTTTTGTGTGAAAAGAGTGCTTTGTGCAAATGCATGTATGTGTGGGAGTATGATTTTGTAGAATGTGCAAATGTTGTGATCTTCCTACGTGCAATTGACCTAGTTTTGGAAGGAGGATCTGGTGCTCTGTGCGCAAATATCCTTTTTGGTGTGAATCTTGACTTTGTGGCTTAGTGCACATCAGTGAATGAATGTAAGATTTGGAAAATAATAAAGAGGAAAAGCAGTTGGTGGACATAGCCCCATCCTGGGGTGAACCACGTATATCTAGTGTCTTATGGTTTGCTTTGTGCTATGTTATTTTTGTCATAGATCTGCTTAGTGGTTTTATTATGTTGTGGAATAGATAAATATATTATTTCTTAGTGATTTACTTATGTTAAGGGTAAATGAATGCTAGATATAATTTATAATGATAAGTGCTAAGTGATCAGGATATATTATTGTTTTTTGTTACTATGCCAATCTATCTTTGGTTATGATAAAATATAGATAAGAACAACAACATGCGAAAAAAGGAAAATTGATAAAATATAGATAAGAACAACAACATGGTGGAAAACGCTCACTAGCCAACTCTTAATGTATTCACTCCAATGTTACATATTTATAGTACAATGGGTGATGCAACCTCATAGAGAGATTTGCTCTAGATCCTAAAATCATGCATGATGACTAGGCTAGACAATCTTAACTAACTCATTAGTCATCACTTGAGGATATAGTACTAATATCCTAAATCAATAATACAAATATAGGTGACAATTTAGACTTAGTGATTGGTAAAGGTAAGCCATAGGATAACAATCCCCCCATCAATCACAAGTCCAAACAATAATACCAGCAATAAAGCATAAACTGGTATCAATTCCAAGTCTTCATACTAAAACTCCTGTGTTGAGCCTCAATGAAGAACTACCTAAAAAACTGCCAATCTGAATGTTGAATGGTTCATCTAAAATGAACTGGGAGAGAGTTGAGATATGGAAGTGAATAGCTGCAATATCTGAACATTCCCTGATTTCTTGACAATTTGGTCATTTTTCCAAGTATTTTAACTAGAAGAATCTGATGTCTTCTACTAATTGGTGAACATGTAGTATCACCACTCAACTATCAGTGTATCACTGAAAGTGCTCTCTGAATCTGTGGTTTGGGATGACCACTAACCAATTGATACCATGTATCTGATGGTTTTTGGATAACCACTAACCAATCTTGACATTTTTAGGTGTCCAACAACATCCCAATGTATAATGTGTATGATTCAATTGCAAGTCATTGAACCATAATCCTGTCAAAGCCTTCCATCTCTGGAAAATATCACTATGTAATCATGTGAGTCAGGATGCATGCAAATTGTTTACTTAATGTAAACTCCAATCTGATGAGAGCGAACCAAGAGAAGTGAATCAGATTCTAGTCTGACACATCCCTGAAAAATGCCTGACAACTCAATCAAATGCCAAGTTGCAATGTAGAAGGATCCTCTTGTCCTCTGCTAGGTCGAATGACCATCTATGTGAACCAAATTTTCACATCATTGCTCTCAAAATAAAAATCTATATGATTCAACTTAAACTTATTGAGCCATAATTCTTCCAAAGTCTGTCATCTACAGACTGCAGTTGGCCGTTTGGAAAATTTCATGCCCATCTGGCATATTTGATGTTTGTTGTTGTCGAAACTTTCTGTTTGACAACAATCTTCAATTCCATCATCAATTCCCCCCTTTGTCAGCTGAAAGGAGAGACCACAAGTGGTTTCATGAACCATCATCACTGGAATTTTGAACTCCCCCCCTTAAGGTGCATGAGATTTACATCATTGTACTCCCTCCTTTGATGCTCAAGAGAGTACTATACTTGTTCCATTTGAGTATAACACAAAGTAGGCATGTAGAAAAAACCACATGTTATCTCATCCCATGAGGTCCATGCTCGAAAGCTACACCATAAGGGGACCACTTATGTGAGGTACACAAATGTTATGTGCTACAAGATTGGTCTTTACTCATGATTGAATTCTACAGTAAGACTTATATAATCGCTTGGTTGTTGATGACCATTTCCAAGGATCAATCCACTCATAGTGAATCTTCAATCTTGCAGGTTTCTTCAGTGTTGAACATTTGTCTGAAGAATGGTTATGCTTTCCATAATGCTGGCAAGGATGGAGATCAAAACATTGATTCTCCTTGTGACCAACTCGATTACAATGTTGACACTTATCATTCTGATGCTGAACTTGAACGAGTGAAGTTGAAGCTTCTTGAAGGAATCCAACACTTTGGAACTTAATTGGTCTAGAATAATCAGGAATATGAAAGGTAAATTCCTTGTCATATCCAAGTCCTATTCTATTCTTGTTGTAGATGACTTATTCCCAAGGTTTGATGATGGGCTTGGAAAGAGTAATCTAAACCTGTTGCTTTGAATTCTGTGGAAGTGGATTTATTGCATGTTGATGCATCATTGAAAGGTTTTCTTTACTAAAATCAAAAGAAAACTCTTGAAATGTAGATTCATGAATAGATTCAACTTCGTCTGAAACTGATTCTGAAGTTGTATCACTTTGTTGTTCCTTCACTGACTGTTGATCAAAATCATCATCATCATCATAAACATCATAGAGAGGGTTGTGATGAACAAAAACTAGTTCAGAACACTTCACTGGCTGTTGATTTTTGAGATCTATCAACTCATCATTCAATAGCTGAGATAGAGATTGAAGAAGTCTAACTTTAGCTTGCGTCACTTGCAAACAAGTTAGCACTGATTGAAGAGTTGTTTTGTTCAATATCACTATATTGTCTTCAGTGGTGTTTATTAGAATGTTCAGTAACTCTAATAATTCATGACTTCACTCCATTTGAACATGCTCACTTGAACTTCTCATTCACTTTCTCTTCTCGCTCTCTTGAATTTATTTCTCACTCACTTGTACTCACTCGCTTGAATTTGTTTTCTTGAACTTGCTTCCAAGAAGTTGAGGATGTTGGTTACCACCGAAAATGCATCCCAAAGTATTACATTGATATGAGTTTCAAGTACTCATCCTTATCAATTACTACTCAAAATGACTCTAGGGTGTCGGGCTCAACCGAAAATGCACCTTATGACAAATTCAATTCAACTCAACTTGATTTTAAAAAGACAAGTAAATTTACAAAAGGATAATTTGCAAGTTACAATAAATCCCGATTAAGTAATCTTACAACAAACATTGTTTGCAAATTACAATTTAACTTCAAATGCTCCATGATATGTTGGGTTCAAAAACTTTGATTTGTCCATTACTGATGTAGTTGATGACTTGAATGCTTGAGAATGTTCTTCACATATGCTTGAATGACACGAATTTGAGCTTGAACTTCGTGTATGTGTTTCACTGGCATTAATTTGTGTGCTTATCTTGTTGTGGATTCCATGTGCGTATAGTTGTAGAGTAAATCATAAGCTTAGTGTCAAAACTTGACACAAAACACCATGAAAACATTCAAAGAATCACTCACCATCACACACAATACAAAGTGTACCTAAGATCCCCTTATTCAATTTCAGGCGGATCTAGAACACAAACAAAAAGACTTCATTTTATTATGGATTCCCTTGTGATCATAGTACAAATAGAAGCCTTCAATGGTCTTCATGTCCCAACTTATAAGAAGAACTTTATAACTCCTTTTTACAAAGTTTTGGAAACCAAGCTTCAATTACCCCATTTCAATTTTTTAACAACTACACGAACCTCATCGATTTTAAGACTAGACTTAAAGTTCCCTTAATTTCACTTTCACAAATCCTTTCATAAAACTTCCCACCGCTTACCATGTGATCAACCATAATCCAAGTTGATTACATGATTGAAAAAGAATTTATAATAAAATAATGTCTTTCCACCTCAAAACATGTGTATCTCATAAGGTTAACATCACATAACTTTAATGTGAAGTGCACCTTTAAAAAACACACCTCATTACAATTCCACGTGAGCTAATCACAAAGTTGCACCAATTTCCAAAACTTCCAAAACCTTTGAAATATGTAGTTACCTTATATGCCACTTAATAAAAAGTGATCCTTTTAAAAAGTGTGCATATCTTTGTCTTTATATGCCATAAAATGACTTATTAAAATGTGTGCATATTTTTGTCTTATGCATGGCATGATTTTGAAATGTATAACTACTTCACCAGTGTTCATGTAAACACTTTAAATAAGATGCCATTTTAAATAAACACTCGTACCTTTTTAAATCCATGAGAGTGGGGACGTTCAGAAAATCAAGGAGTAAATCTTTGAAATCAGAATGCAGTTGAGGAAATCACCATTGGAAAATTAAATACATGGATCAGTCGAATAGCTCGCTTGGTGGCTCATGCATGAGAAAATCATATTGTATATCATCAAAGATTGTATGTATATCGGTGATGGAAGAGCCCTAGGAATCATCAAATCTACAACTTCCTCCTGAAATTCCTCTTCAGATCGACTTCTCGGTAGCCACAACAACTAAATGAAGATAGGAGCTAAACCAACCATGTATTGGACTGTAAATTTTAAGAAATGAGGCAGCGGACTGAGATCCATGAAGAAATCTGGAAATCCCTCCGTTTAGGGATGGATCTGGAAACATAGTACGTTGTCACATGATAGTCAACTACTCCTCCTTGCTCCAATAAGACTTCTTCACTAGTAGTGGCACAAAATTGCAGGGAAATTCCCACACTGTCACTTGGCCCTTCTCACTTGCTAGCAGAGGCACCAGTCAGTCAGCAGGTCACATGCTCTTTCACGCTTCTACAACGACATCTTACCAAAATCTGTCGAACTGCACAAGGCTCGGATCAACAATTATTGTGCCAGAAAATTATACTACGGCACCCCTCTGATCCGTCGAGTAGTCACACTCGATATTACAGCACAAAAATAAACAGGATCAACCTCCAACACACAACCACTCATGGACAACCTATTTGTCTCTGATAAAAAGTTGGAGGACTTCAACAGCCAATAGCCAATGATTTCTCCTGAACACGAGACTGATCGAGGGTCCTTTTAACTGCAGTGATCTTCTGGTCCTTTTTTTCTTTTTCTGCAAACCAGTTCATGGCAATTTCAACAAATCTCCACATCAAGCTCTGCTACTGAGTTCTAGGTAAACGCATGGGTTGATTAAAAATTGGTCTGCCTGTCGTATATCCCAGCAAGAGTGTCGCATACGATGGTACAAAGAAAGTTCAGGTCCAAGTCCCAGATCCACTTCGAGGAAATTGAATATTGTTGATTGTAGTTTCCTGGTACGCGTTGATTGGTGAGCACAGTATTCCACAGATTGAAACTAATCGATCTTATGCCAAGCCCGTTGGATCCAATCAAGATTTTATTGGCCATGGAATTATTTTGGAGAGAAAGGTAGATTGGTACAACATCACTTGATCTTAGATTTGAAAATCGTTGGATCTGATTTCTGTGGGTAGATCTTCAATGAGCAGATTGTTGTGAGCAAATCCACAATCGTGGCCATGATGCACAGTCCCTGCAATCTCTCTGCAGATCGCTGCTATTGATAATGGATGTATTGTTGTTGATAATCGATGGATCACATCCAAAGTATTTACATGGGTGAATTGTTGTAGATGGATCACTGGGTGTGGGCATGTGGATCAACTCATTCTAAGGGCGAATTGTTGTCAACAGATCTTCGGGTGTGGGATACGAGGACAAATTTGTTGAAATATTAGAGGTTAAATCCATGATTCAACGCATCTTCAGATCTAGTTTTTGTTGACTATTTTAAATGGTTTCGGCACCATACATATCAAACATCAGACAAGATCCATGATGGGTTCATATTGCTTGAAATATGCTTAAAAAAATAGTTCATATCTATAGCGATTTCAACCAGTGAATAGAAAACTTCTATAATCAACCAGTGAGTTGTACCTCTTTATGAGATGTTGCCACGGTCTCACTAAGGATGAGAAAAGGAATACGTTGATCATAAATGAATGCAGATTTGCATAATTCACAACCACAACCACTGATTCGTTGAGGGACAAACGCATCTGTAGATCCATGAGGGAAGATTCAATAACTGATCTCATACATAACTTGATTGATGGAACGCAACAATTGCATAAGGAAGATTCGAAGGTAATTTTTCCACCATGCCGACTTGGAGTGCACCTCACCTCTCATGGAAAACTACCATGGTGAAGCAATCAGGCCCTTAAGACCATAAGAGCTCTGATACCAATTGATAAAATATAGATAAGAACAACAACATGGCGAAAAAGGCTCACTAGCCAACTCTTAATGTATTCACTCCAATGTTACATATTTATGCTCTGTGATGTTAATAGGGTTAGAAAAATAATGCATGTCACCTTCTAAGCATTAAAAGAATACTTGACGAAGTGTTATTATCACAGATATGTGTCTCAGACTGGTTACAGACACCCGCATCCTATAACCTCCCCTGCTTCTACCTCAGGTGAGACTTCGCCTAATTCACAAGTGTTTTTGAAAGGGATGGTAGTCGAGGTTTTTTTGGTGTGTTGTTACGTGGAACCCTGGGTATTCCCCTATACCAACAAATGGTTCCATTGTCAGGACCTGAAACTGTGATTTATAGGAACTGAAGTAAAGAAAAAGAGAGGCTATGTGAGTAGATCTACTGCTGAAGTGCACAATACTCTACTTGACTTGCAAATTTTTGTGCCTAGAAAGTAAGTTGATCTGAAGAAAAGAGGTAAGATCCTAAAGGAGGTAAAGCTTTGTGCTTTGGAAAGAGAAATATAAGTGAAAATGTTTGTTTCAAAATCATGAACCTAAGTATGTTTAATAGGTTTTGTCATAGTCTGAAGGCGAGGGCGTAGTTGAAAGAAAGAGTTGATTTGAGTAAATTTAATGGAAATGAAGAAAGATATGTTATTCCTATGCATAGAAAACGTTTTTGGACTATTAAGTGGATGTAGGAACCTATAAATAGTTTTTGCAGATTGCAAGTCTAGCACTATTATCCTAGGGGAAGTGCGCAGTACATCAAAGATTGGGGAACATTCAAGAGAAAAATAGGATTTCCTTTGTGTTATAATTTGCAAAAGGTCAGGACCTCTTGCTAAGGAATGTCCTGAGGTAGGCCCTATCTATCTTTGTTGTAAGGTTATTGGTCATGAGGTTGAGGATTGTCCAAGGATTATTTCTAAATTTGAAGGAATGAACATGAGACAAGAAAAATATGAATAAAGTCAAGAGACCAAGGGCATATTAGAAATTCATAAAGAGAAAAGGTCTGAGGAAGTTCAGAATACGTTATTACAATTGAAAAAAATGATGGATATTCATAAAAAATGTCAGTTTACCATAAAACCTGAAAACAAAACAACACATAAGTGCAAGAATAGAAGACTTTGACATAGACTATGTCTTGGATGAAGAAACAAAAGTAAATATTATGACAGAAGAAACTTGGAAAATTTTGGGAAAGCCTATTGTGGTACCTTTTTTGGGAAGGATAGGCTTGTTTAATGGTAAGATGATAAACCTATGTGGAAGAGTTACTAATGTACCTATTATTCTTCAGGGAACATCGACTAAACAAGAATTTGAAGTCATTAAGTTTTTGGGGACAACGCCCCTTTCCCACTATTTTTAGGTAAGACTTGGATTAAGAAGTATCAGATCAGAAGGAAAGTAGAGGAAGAAGCTACAGAAAAGAAAAAACAAGAATTAAGGGATTTCATAGCTAGGAAAATAGACTGACTGATAGAAGAACAAGAGGATAAGTCGAAGCAACATAGCAAAGTAACAATGCAGGAGGGACAAACAGTCAGAGAATTAGATACCAAGGTTGGAAGAATGCAAGAAGGATTGAAGGACCTACCTATTCAAGAAAGAATTATGTCCACTCAGGAAGTGTTAAGAAAAGGGATATTAACTTCAGACCCTTTGAGGGCACCTCAACAGTGTGAAGCCACTTCGCTAGGGGAAAATAAGAATAAGAATGGAAAGATGATTTCAGAAACATTTAGAGAAGCTCAAATCACGGGGAAGAAGGAAAGGAAGATCAATAAAAAGAAGGCTAAGTTGGAAAAGCTACAGGAAGTTACAAAAATTAGATGGCAGACTTCGCAAACCGGAACCTCGCAAGAGGCAGGTTTGCAGGACTTGAACCTTGTTGGAACAACAGGTCTGCGCAAAATGTGACTTCACCCTAGTGAAGCTAGATGGCCATTGGAGGCACATCGACCGTTAGAGAGACACTCCGGAATGGTTAAAAAATGCATTTATGGATTGATGGACTTCTTTTGGATGTTGAGACCGTGCCATAACAGACATATTTACATTGATGGAAGCATTTCCTTACCGTTGGAAGATATGTTATGATACCTCACTTATTTAACTCGTCGGTCACTGTGCTATGACCACTTTTTTCTACCCGTGATTAACTGAGCGAAGAAGATAATTTTCTATGTGTTGAGTTGTTCTCTCTGGAACTAGACCCCGTCTATCCATTTGTCTACCCCATCTTTCATTTGTCTACCCCGCCTGTCTGTTAAAAGCTAGAATGTTGGACGAACCTAGTGAATTAGAGAATTCTGTCGAGGAAATTATTAAGAAGCTAATGGTTGACAGATTGATATCTGAAGATATCCAGGAATTGTCAACTAGGGTACTACAGGATTCCCCTTCGACTGGACCTTGTTCTAGACATGTCAACCCCGGAACTAAAAAATGAAGTAAGCACCGTGGTGATCCGAATAATGAGAAGAATATCCCATCGATCCTATCTAAATACATTCCACCTTTGGATGGATTTGTTAATCGCGACAGTATCCCCCGATATTTTGAGTACACTATGTTCACAACGTACATTCTGAAAGGAATACACATAGTCAGGAGTCAGTTAGGAAAGATCCCACTATTAAAGAAAAACGACTTCAACTTAGGAGACTGGGAAAACTACGCCATGTTGGCACCCCACAGCTATCTCACGAAGACAACTGGAAATAAGCCTAGCTTCATCTCACAACCATGGATTAAGGAGTTGGTGTAGTCCACTGTGTTGAATGTGATGAATATCTCACACTTTGGCCGATACCAGGAGGTTAATGCTTACGTTAAATTCCGTCTATCGTACTGTCATGGAGGATACTTATGGCTTGATAGGAGGATTATTGTGGATTCAGTGCTAATCCACTAGATCACAGGCTTAAGTGTGACAGGTCCTGACCCTCAACAGATTTATCCAGGGAAGGCCTTAGACCTTTCCTTGGCGCAACACATCAAGGAATCTTACGGAGAGGTAGATAAAAAAAAGTGAGGTTACAAGGTATCCTCTATATAGGATAGTGCAGTGCACCTTGCTTTCCAACTCCTAGCTGGAAAGATCGTGAGGAAGAACCGCTCCACATAGGTCACCGGGTTCATGGTGGACCTCGCAAGAAAGTGTGTGGAGGGAATGTAGATGAACTGGGTGAACTACCTCATCAATGAGCTAGAGAAGGATTTCTGCAAATCCCATGAATTGGGATATGAATTCCATTATAGTTAGATGATCATTTTCATCGCATTTGTTGCTTGGAAAATGCCTGAAGGAGCCACCTTCCCAAAAATTGAACCCTTAGATTCGTTGGCCTCTTGGTTTTCCACCCTATGGTACACCAACGACATGATGAAGAAGTGGCAGTCCAATGCAGTGTTTCACGCATACTATCAGTAGCTGAAGGTCTCCATCAAATCATTTTCGTGCATGACACCGCGTACCCTGCACCAGTACCGACTAATAGAAAATTTTTGCGTTGATCCTCATTTCACCTACATCACCGCATGCAGAGATGAGAACCAGGAAGAATTACAGTCATACTACTAGCTGACAGATGATGATATGGAGCAGACTACAAAGGAGTGGCCGGAGGATTTTCTTCTACCTTTTGTTGATGCAGAATTATCCGAAACTAACACCATAGGAAGCCCCATAGTTACCTGGGTCCATACTTACCTGGGTTGAACATATCGGATTGTCCAGTGGGATGAAGAAGAAGAAAAATAAGGATGAAGTCCAAGACATAGAGAGCGATGAGGAGGACAACGCTTCCAAATATAATGGGTTTGGATCACCAGGAGGAGGAGAAGACAATGCAGAAGGGAAGGGAGGAGGAGATGAGGGAGTAGAAGAGAAAGGAGGTGAAACTACCACCCGTCCAACTGAGGATCCTCCTATTGGGACAGTAACTTCATAGAAGAGGAAGGTTTCTCCAAAGAAACCCTTAGCAAGGAAGAAGACACATGAAAATAAGCCTCAGTTGGAGGCCACTCTCACAGAGGATGACATCAGTCTCGTCAACAGAGATATGGAGGACGCCTCTAAATACATATTGCAAAGATATGGAGAGAATCAAGAGGATTTATGTGGAAGGATAGAGAAGGAATTGAAGGAAGTATAACAAGTTGTTTGCTTGGTCCGTGGAGTACCTACTATGTCGTCTACACCTTCCTTGTTGCAGACTCCAAAATTGGGGGATAAACCAACCCAATTGAGAAGGCTTGTGGATGCAATAGAAGATCGGCTCCAGAGAGCTCAGGAAGAGAAGGAGAAGGCTACAAAAGACTTGAAAAAGGAAAAGAACGAAGTCCTGGTGCAATTACGAGTAGTGAAAGACAGTTTAGCTGCCCATGAAAGCGAGAAATCAAAGCTGCAGGTGAAGTTTCAGGAGGAAAAATCCCAACTACAAAGGGAAAAAGAGCAGTTTCTCACAAAGAGGGCCATGGTCAAGGAAGCGGTAAGTAACACATTTTAATCTGTGTCAAGCTTGGCATAGGAAGAGAAATATTCGATCGAATATCAAATAGTGAACCTTGATGAGACCCTCCAGTAGCTTCTAGATAGGATAATAGAATTGGAGGCCCAGATAGTACCGAGCACCCCGCATGAGGTGCGTGACCAGAGGGAAAAGACCTCCAAAAACATAGTAGTAATAATAAGATCCATTTCCTTGGAATGTAAACAATTGAGTAATAGGAGCACCCATACATATAAATGCCTCGCCAAAGATCTAGAGCTGAGGAAACTAGAAGCACAGTTACAGGAGGCTCAACAACAAGCATTTTTGTTGTAGGTGCAGATGAAGCTTCTCACCGCAATAGAAATAATGAAGAGATCCTAGGAATAGTGCACATTATAGCAACATATTACTACCCTACAAGGTAAGGTAATGGAAGTCACATAGAAGCTACAACCTGTGCAAGACAAAGCCTGCAAGGTGTTCGAAGAAATTGAGGGACAGGGTTCGCAACTAGATCAAGTGGTTGTAGTAGTGTAAAAACATCTAGAAGGGCCTATTACAAAGAAGATGATCCAGGAGCTCATTGAGTAGGAGGCTCAAGCGAAGCAAAAATTTGATACATCTTGAGTTAATCTCGAGGCTTTCGAAACAACACTGTCTGGACCTGAGTGACTCTGGACAAGTCACGGGTGAGTGTTGGGGGTTTGTTGGCCCTTGACAAAGTTTTAGGAAAACTTCAGTCATATTTGAACCACTTTTGGAATTCGACACATTGGTCAAGGAAGGAATGCCCAGGCAGAGCTGAGATCGCGGATATCACTGATTTTGAGGGTTAAGTGGACCCAGTAAAGGGTCCTCTAGGGTTTTTTTAAAGGGTTTATGGAATGTCATCCCATGGGGTTTTCCCATGATTAGGCCTTATTGTAAGGGTCTGTAAAATATAAATAAATAATAATATATTGTATAAGTAGCAAGCGAAGTGAATGTAGTTCTATGTGAAAAAAGTTCTTTATGCAAAGGCATGTATGTGTGGGACTATGATTTTGTAGAAGGTGCAAATGTTGTGATCTGACTACGTGCATTTGACCTAGTTTTGGAAGGAGGATCTGGTGCTCAGTGCACATATCTCATGTCTGGTGCAAAGCTTGACTCTATGTCTTAGTGCACAGGAGTGAATGAATGTAATATTTGGAGAATAATAAAGAGGCAAAGTAGTTGGTGGATGTAGCCCCATCCCGGGGTGAACCATGTATATCTGGTGTCTTATAATTTTCTTTGTGCTATTTTATTCATGTCATAGATCTTCTTAGTGCTTTTATTATGTTGTGTAATAGATAAATTTTTTATTGCTTAGTGCTTTACTTATGTTAAGGGTAAATGGATGTTAGATCTAATCTATAATGTTAAGTGCGAAGTAATCAAGATATACTATTATTTTTTATTACTGTGCCAATCTATATTTGGTTATGCTCTGCGATGTTAATAAAGTTAGGAAACTAATGCATGTCACCTTCTAAGAGTTAACAGAATACTATGTAAAGTGTTATTATCACAGATTTGTGTCCCGACCTGGTTACAGACACATGCATCCTATAACCCCCCTGTTTCTACCTCGGGTGAGACTTTGTCTGCTTTGCAGGTGTTGTCGAAAGGGTCTGTAGTTGGGGTTTTGTTGGTGCGTTGTTAAGCATTGAACCCTGGGTCTGCCCATGTGCCAACACAGTTCTTTGTGTGTTAATTGTCTTAATCATATTTTTAATTATTATGAGTCGATCTTAGTTATGGATTGACTCTTCCTATTTTGTTCTCACGCTTTCATATAGATCCAATGATATACGCTCAATATTCATTTTCCATTATCGGTCCATAAATAGGAGGCTTATAGCCTATCCATCTCACCAACACAAAATTATTTGTTTAATATAATTATAATTTTGGTTGTTTACATGATGGGAAATTATCGACCACTCAAGCCACAAGTCGAGTCGGAAAATAAAATAGATTCGACTAGCCAAAATTCAAAATGGGAAAAAATGAGTCAGTCAAAATGCAATTTGGGTCGAGGCAAAGTAAGTCGACCAAAGTCGAGTCAAAAAATAAAATAAAGTCGACCACCCGAAAGTCAAAATGGAAAAAATGAGTAGGCCAAAATGCAAGTCATTCGAGGAAAAGTAAGTCAACTAAAGTTGATTCAACCAAGGGTCAAGAAATGCAAGTCGAATTTATTAATTCGAAATTGAAGGTAATGCAAGTAGAATTTACTCAAGTCAAAGTCGAAGGCAATGTAAGTCAAAGTTATCTAGGTCGAAGTCAAAGGAAATGCTAGTCGAATTTATCCAAGTTGAATTCAAAGGAAATAAAGTCGAAGTTTATCCATGTCGAAGTCAAAGGCAATGCAAGTCAAATTCGAAGGAAATTCTAGTCAAAGTTATCCAAGTTGAATTCAAAGATCAAGATTTCTAAGAGAGACTCTCATTCCAGACCCTTTTACATATTTTATTGAGCACCATATTTTGATCTTTCTCCTTTGCATTTAGATAGGAAAAATTTAGTATCCATAAGTATTCCTTGTTTAAAAAATGCATGAGTTTGACAATATCATATGCACAATTTTGATTATGATGACCATAATATTGACCTCTTTGCATTAATGCCAATACCAACATCACATACCCTCTTCAAAATCAGTTCCAATACCAACATCATATACCCTCTTTGACATCAATTCCAACACCATAACATCATGTCCAACATTGAGCATATTGACCTCCTTTGAAATCAATGCCAACACCATGTCCAACATTCTCCCCCTTTGTCATTGATGGCAATAAAGTAAAAAATCCTTATTTCTTAGTTGGGGTTTACTGTTTATCCTCCTCCTTTGAAATCAATGGAAAAAGGGACATTTCTCTTCTCCCTATGAGATTATACTCCCCCTATCCATGTACTCCTCCTCTGATGAAACATGTACTATTCAATTAGATATGGAGATTACCCCCAATTTGTGTCTAAGGTGTTATCACTCCAGGAAACTCTCCTAGGATGTAAGTCATAGATGCCTGGTAACTCAACCTTTTTGGAAACTATTTTCTTAATAATTGATGTGGTTTTTGGATCAATATGAATATCTAGGAACTGGACTGTGTCTTTAAGACTGTCTAGTAATATCAAATATCACAAGGCCTTCTAAAAATGCAATCAAACAAGGGTTGATCAAATAGAATAGAAGATAGTTGTTGAACCAGATTATACTCATGTAAAACAGTAAGCACAATGGGTTTAAAAACTAAGGCAATAACTTATGATTCTTAACGTAATCAATCAATTAGTGAGATGACAGTCACATGTAGATTGAATAAGCGCCAACAAAGAAAACATTCACTCATAAGATATCATAGAACATAAAAGAAAGGTCTGAAAACACAGATGAAGGAAGCTTGCAATGTTTCATATATTAAGAATGAGTCTTAGTTACAGTAGCAACATATAGAACCCAAAATTGAACCCTTAGTTCCTATTCTACCTTCAGCTTTATAGCTTTACAATGCAGTTTTGAGATCCTAAAAGCATGGATCAAATATGCTAAAGATAGAAAGTCAAAATTCAGTTTTCCAAAGATATGGAATGATCCCCAAAAATGAGGTCAATCCCAGATTTCATGGTCTTCATCTCTTGTAGATTCATGGTGCAGTGCAAAATAGCCTTCCAAGGCTGGGTGATGACTCTTCCAAGAGATACAAATTCGAATTTATTGAGATAGGCAGAAAATCCAATCTGTTTCCACCAAAATAGGTGCCAAAATCAACTTGGATACCCTTTCTAATCCTTATGTACCAAAAATGAATCTTGAAACTGAATATATAATTCATCATCTATCCATCATAAGTGTTTTCAAATGATTTGGATCAGAAAAACCTCGATCTGTGCAAAAATTTGATCATTCTGGCAGTGACAGGCTTTCGGTGGTTAACCTAGAAAGTTGTTGAGTGAATTATATACCGAAAGCCCTGTTTTCGGTGGTTAATGAACAGTCATTATGTTCGCCTAAACCACCGAAAGCACAACTTGAACATTTATCATTAGCTACTAAGAATGAGGATCTAGAATTTGGATGGATCTTTGACTGGTAATTATTCTGCCAAGTGTTCAAGCTTCACCCCTCAAGTTGAAAGATGTTTCTTATAAAATCACAAAAGCTCGTGTGAGATGTTGAACATAAATGTATTCTCAACTTGCTAATATGGAAATCCATTTACTGTAGAATGCTAGGTCTTTTTAATTCTAGCTTTCACTTTGTTTCAACTTTCACCACCTGTAATAGCAGAGAGAAAATTACTTCTCTTACGAGGTCAAGAGTGCTAGAAGTAGATGTATTCCTTGCTTCTTGTGCAACCATTTATTTTCAAATCTTTCATCAGACTTGGGATGGTGTTGAATTTCCTCCTACCCTCTTCAACCGTTTTCAAGGATGCACTACCCACACTTTTCATTGTCATGGCAGAGAAGCAATAAGGAAGCAGTGCCCCAACAATTCAACTAATAGGTCTATATGCATCGATGGCCAATCCTGTTGCAATTATACTAAGCATGCCCAAAGAAGCTACTGCAATACCATGTCTGGCAGCCAAACTTAACTAAAAAAAATTCTTTCTGTAATAGCAAATACATGAATAATAATAGATTTGTATCCCAAAGCCAACCCAAAAATAACCTTAGTTGTTGCAATTGTGAAATGCCTTGATGTCATTTTTGTGTCTGTTGTTTAAACTGATGTGACCTTTGTTCCTGTTGTTTATGAAGCTGCAAATGGTGTTCTTGAACCACAACAATAGGTGGAAGATACTAAAAATTTTCATGACTATGTACAAGATGACTTCTCTTCTACAAATTCATGTCTGGCTGAGTGTCTACATGTGGTTGTATTCATGTCTTTGCTTCTGTTCATTGCCAGGATTTACACTTTCAACATTAAGAGCTTTATCAAATTCTATTACTGGGAGATAAGAAGACCAAAGATTACCCTACTCTGTATTGATAACCATATAACCAGATTTTGAGAGAAGACCTTGACATTTTGGAATTGCATCTGCATGTTCCACGTAACAGGCGTTTGTACCAATGCCCAAAATAACAACAACCATAACATCCTCATCATGAAATCTTCGTGCAATGTATGTGCTATGGGAAGCCAACTTAGGTTGGTATGGGCCTTGTGAATATGAAACTTTGAAAGAAGTCCTGAAAATCCCTCTGGTGGCAGGTGAGTTAGAGAGGTTGAAAATAAAATTAACCTTCTGTGTTGCTCCATTGGCATTCCATTGACCACCTGCCAGAACCAAATAATTTGATTGTCAAATTCGGTGTACTCATGATACTCTGTATGGTATTTCCAATCCTATATACATAAATCATGACCCTTTCCATACAACATTAGATCTAGATCTTCAGGTTCTAAAGCTTGAAGAAACTGTTGGAGTGTTGAATTCCCAAGCGAATCAGAAAATCCCTGAACAGAGAATTTAACTTGTTCTGTAACTAGTATCACAAACATGAGTCCTAGTACATCTTTGTCTAGACTATCTGGATCCATTTCCAAGATTTTCTTGCAACTTGAAAACAAGAATGGATCTGCATCTTGTGTATCTTCCCAGGAGATAGAGAGACCAACCGATTGTTTGAAAAATGTTCGAGCTAGAAACATGTCAATTTGCGCCCTATGCATCAATGCCAAACCAATAACACGACCACAAAACTTGAAATAGGATAGATGACCAGGATTCACTCCAGATGATTTCGCTTGTGACAAATTTTGTTAGCTCTGAAGCAAATCGAACTGGATTCCACCCACACCATGGCTATTCATCATCCATTTCTAATAGACAATGCATTGATCGAGTACCTTACCCTTATATATGCTCGTCTCGTGGGTCTTCCTTATAGCCAGCTGCCTTCATATGGATTTAACCTAGCGCTCAGGTACTTTGTTCTGGGCTATGCGTTTTGTAGCTTAAGACTGTGGCTTTACCTGTGGCTTGGTTCATGACTTGAATCGTGGCTCAATTGGTGGCCAGATATCTTCAACCTGTCCAAACGTTTTTTAGCCAAACTACATTCACCATCGGACATCTGCGTGAGCTTTTAGTTTTAGCTTAACTCATGGCCTGATACCTGACAATGGAGCTCCTTAAACGCCTGTACAAGCATAATAAAAACTCCATCCCTTGGCACCTGTCAGTTGCCTGTGTTTGTCTTGTGGCTCGGATTGGATTGAATGAGTGACAGGTGGACTCGGTTTAGATCGAATGAGTGGTAGGTGGAATCAATTTATCTGTTGGTTAATGGATATGAATTGACATGTGGACGTGACTTGGATGGTGGCTTTGACTTAGTTAGCACATAGCTTGATGTATTTACCTGTCATAAGCGTTGGCTTGTATCTTATTATGAGAATTGGGCATGTGTATTACTTGTGAGTTAGCTAAGACTCATGGACATAGGATTTGGTTTGGGGACATTGGTAAATTAAGGAATATGCGCTTTGATACATAATCTTAGGCTTGACATCTGGCTCGTGTGAAAGCACAAGGGTTTTTTTTAAATTGTACGTGGAAATGCTTTCGATGGTTATGGGCCTTTTGCTAGATGCCTCTTATCCACTGGAAAGGTCGAATTTTGGTGGTTAACAAGTCATTTGATAGACCCCTTTAACCACCATAACCTATGATTTCAAAATTTGAAAGCCAAGACCAGAAGTGATGATTCTTTCGACTTTAGACTTTAAAAATAGACCATCTAATGTACTCTAAAAAATTTAGAAACAAATTGTTTTGACTCAATCCTATCACCTAAAATTTGAAAACTTAGCAGTGTAATTTTAGGAGATAACATCTGGCTCCTACTCAGGGATGGAATCCTCCCAGTGAGGTTCCAAGAACAAGTAGTTCCAGTTGCCTTATGTGTTGGGATATGGAGTCATGTGGCCTGTGTGATCGGTAGCCTGCTCTGCTTATTCAACCAAAATCAGAAAACAATATTTGCATAGCTTTGAAATTGTAGTTCCATGGAGTCATATGGATGCCTTTGGCATGGATTCATTTAACCTGTGCAACTATTCTTCAACAAACCTGTAGCCCGAAAACTTGTAGCTTGCCTGTAATCTGCATGTTTATTTAAGAAAATTGAAAACAATCTACGTGCTCGTATGAAGAGCTTGTTCTTCAACCTAATCCTACACTAACCAGTTGTACTGCCTCTTATCAAGTGAAATCATGCTTCCAATGAATCCATGTCAGAAATTTATTTACTGAAACTATTCTTGATCTTGACCCAAAAAATGATGGAATCCATATCATGCAAAAATATAGTTGATAACAGAAACAAAATTGTCCCTCATCTGACAAAAATGTTTTGATATTTATGCTGCTTATAGATTCCAAATAGTTTGTAATAGGGTCATAAAACCATGAAAGAATACCTCTTTAAGATACTGATCCAACTGGCTGTATTTAAGCTGTTGATTACCTTTACTTATCTCAATGCTGAATGTGGACTGCTCAACCTTTGTTAGAGAAAAATGCGAGCTCAACAGCTGATTTGAACCTTTCTTCTCTCCTGCACCATATCTCTGTAATTTGATTTCATCAAGATGATGTGTTGTCTTAACACAACAAACAATTTCCTCTCCAATAATAATATCTTTGCGGGATATATCAAGACTAGAAAGATCTTCAACAGACTCATGACAAGCATCAAACATAGCATGCACATACTTTTGATCATCTCTCTGCTGAAAAGAAGAACTGGATGAAATTTGAATAAAAAATAAGTCTTCATAAACCTTAACGTTTCCTTTCTCATCACCATATTGGTCAAATGTAGGAGAATCAAGATAAGGTCCTCATGTCAGAGATGAAGCTTCTTGAATAGCAGGACCAACAATAACATCATGAAACAGATTTGGAAAAATCTCACCTCGTTCCTCATCATAATTTGAAATAGAATATTTATAAGGAGAAAGAAGATCTTTCTGGTGTTTAAACTGAAGATTAGGTAGTCCCTGCAAATCTTGTTCCTCATGGTTACTGCAACTTCCCTTGGTTTGCAAATCTGGAAGATGTAGGTTGCCCTCAACATCTACTGTGGCTCCAATACTTTCACCTGTTGATCTGTCAATTTTCTCATCATCTTTCAAGTCTTTGAATGGGACAATTGTATCTTGTTGACAGACTAAGGCAATAGATGTATTTGGTACAATGTCAAAAGAATCTATACTATGGCTAACATCTTGTAGATCATCAATATCTTGGTCATGTTGGGAAGCATCTCCTGTTGTAGAATATTTCACATAACTATCTGATTCCTTATTAAACAAATTGAAATCATGACAACATTTAGGATAGAGAAGGTCAGCTGAATATATCTCTTTACAAAATAGATGAAAGGCAGCATGAAAATCAGCCAAAGAGCTGACACTTGAAAAAGGAAGAGACTGATACCAATCACGAGCAATTCCCTCTAATGAAAGACTAAAAATTTGGATCTGAACATCCTCATGCACAACTCACAACTGGTGCATGTAGTCATGAAAGTCTAGCAAATGTTCAGCTGGTACTTCCCAGTATTCTCCTCGAAATTTGGGAAGACTATTTTCCCATTCATCTTTAGTAGGTACTGGATTTGGGAAACCAACAATTTTTGAAAAATCACAGAACGCATACCTCTTAGAAAAGATTTGGTTCATGTCATACTAGTGGAGTCGCCAACAGATTTCATAGCAATGGAGTCACCATTGAATCCGTCCTTCATGGAGTCGCCAGATAGATAATTACAACCCAAATGATGTCTAGACTTTGTCTATCATCAAAGCTGGAGCTATGTCGTCTCCAAAGGAAGTTGAGCTTCAATCTCCTCTCCCCGGTAACGACGCCAATTTGTTATCACTCCAGGAAACTCTCCTAGGTTGTAAGTCAGAGATGCCTGGTAACTCAACCTTTTTGGAAACTATTTTCTTAATAATTGATGTGGTTTTTGGATCAACATGAATATCTAGGAACTGGATTGTGTCTTTAAGACTGTCTAGTAATATCAAATATCACAAGGCCTTCTAAAAATGCAATCAGACAAGGGTTGATCAAATAGAATAGAAGATAGTTGTTGAACCAGATTATACTCATGTAAAACAGTAAGCACAATGGGTTTAAA
>ML784532.1:467970-480382 GCA_009831015.1 Picea engelmannii
ATTAACTAAGGAAATGTGTCCCAAGACACAGGAGGAGATAGAAAACATGTCCAGGGTCCCATATTCATCAGTAGTTGGTAGCTTGATGTATGCAATGGTTTGCACAAGACCAGATATTGCACATGCAGTGGGAGTTGTGAGCAGGTATATGAAAAATCCAGGTAAAGAAAATTGGGAGGCAGTAAAGTGGATTCTCGGGTATTTGAGAGGTACTACTACACATGCATTGTTTTTTGGAGGTTCAAACACTTTTCTATAGGGATATGCTGATTCAGATATGGCAGGTGATAAAGATAGTAGGAGGAGCACCACATGGTATGTTTTTACTATAGGTGGAACAACAGTAAGTTGGATTTCGAAACTGCAAAAGGTTGTTGCACTTTCAACAACAGAGGCAGAGTATGTTGCTGCTATAGAGGCTAGTAAAGAGATGATTTGGTTACAATGGTTTATGGAGGAATTGGGAAAGAAGCAGGAGAACAACAGGTTGTACTGTGACATTTAGAGTGCCATTCACCTTGCAAAGAACTCAGCCTTCCATTCAAAGACTAATCATATACAGTTGAGGTACCACTTCATATGATCTGCCTTGGAAGATGGACAATTGAAGCTGGAAAGGATACACACTAGATAGAATCCTGCAGACATGTTAACAAAGGGAGTAACCAAGGAGAAACTGAGTTCTTGCTCACTTTCAGTTGATCTTCAAGAATGAAGATGAAGATAAGAAATTTTCCAGGTCCAAGAAGGTTCAGAGTCCAGCATATACAACAGTGGTGGAGTTGTTGAGATCAGTCTCCAAATGGGAGATTGTTGGTTGTGGAGCCTGATTATCTTCCTGATTTAGAGGTCTTTTACTTTCAGCCATGTTTATACCCCGTGAAGTATTTACACCCTAGAAGTATGTACACTCTTCCACGCGGGGGAGTGCAGAGGGAGGTACCCCCTCTGCGGGGTCCGGGGGAAAGTGGGCCCCCATAGAAAAAATTGCCTTGTAAAAGTATATTGTGATTTCATTGTAAATCTGGACCGTTCATTATAAGTTTGCAGATCTAACAATAGAGATTATGTTAGGGTTTTTTTCCCTAGAAGGAAACCCTCTTTTATGAGGGAAATGTATTGCGGCTATGTGGGTTGGAAAGTATTGTATTTTGAGAGAGGAGACTGTGAGAGAAAGAAGAGGAAGTTACAATGGGTTTTGTTGTAGGTTGTATCCATTCATTTTGTTGGATAATAATAAAGAAAGGACCTGAAAATTTCTCTGGTGGACGTAGCCCACACTGGGTGAACCACATAAATCTGTGTCTCTCTTGTATTGTGTATCTTCTGTGTTTTATTTCCACATGTGTTTTATTCTATTGCTCTGCAGTCCTGTTTTTCTAACACTTAGGGTAGATCCTCAACTGAAGGAGGCAAATACTCAACTTCCCCAAGGATATCTCATGTGGTTAAAGCCTCTCCAAGGCTATATAAGAAATCTTTCTCATGGTGAAAGAGGGAAGAAAAAGGGAGAATCACACCAAACTTATGATCTTATAAGTGGTGCTGGAACAAAGATATTTTGGAAGCAAGAGATCTATGATCTCATAGGGATCAATCGGTGAAGCTATCATCATTCGGATCATGGATTTTTTGAGAAAGGGTTAGACAAGGAGGACTTGACGAAACTACTGCAATCCATCTGTGGTTGTAAGCAATGTTTTGTCCTCATTAATATAATTTTCTTGGCCTGTTTCTTTCTAATTCGTGTTCAATCTCACATGAATTTGTCTCTTTAGTAGATAGACCTATTTTGAACTAATCTTGATAGAGTAGGAAGTGGTTGTACTTTTTTTGTCTATAGGGCTTATCGAGGAGCGAAAGATTGGAGCTCAACTCAGAGCGTGCAGGGACAAACACTTGTAAAAGGTACTTCTTTTCTCCTTCCTTCTCAGACACTAGTCCACCTAGATCTAAAAGGAAGTCAGTGACCATGATAAGAACTTTCTGTCTTAGAGTTAAGAGTCTATCTCTTTGAGGAGATCTACCTGTCCGCAGGGATATTTTCCTTCAACAGCTACGCCCACCAACTCTTCTTCTTTATTAGCTTCAATCAATCATATACATGAACAGAGCCAAAAAAACCCTACTCTACATAGGACATGAGATCTGTGTGCACCTCTCCAAATACTCCTTCCCCGAGCTAGGTCTAGCACAAAGCCTTTCAAAGTCTGTTACAACCACTGGTACTTAGCTCCACAAGTTCTCATAGTATGCACAGAGCATCTACAAACCATACTTGCACTTAACACTTATCTTATCGACCTTACATCACATAGATTCCCTTTCTTACATTGCTTAGACATTTATTTATACTTTACAAAATAGGCCTAAACATGGGTAAACCCATAGGCCGACATCCCATACCCATTACATATTCCCAAATCCCAAAAAAAGACCTAAAAAGGGGTTGAGATCCTACGATCTCTGCTTCATCTTATGCTCCATCTTCGACAATATGTCGATGTCCCAAAATAGGTCAAATTGACCAAGGATATCCCCAAAACTTGGTCAAGGGACAACAAGCCCCCAACACTCACATGTGACTTGTCCCGAGTCACTCTAGTCTGACTAGTTCTGCTTCAAACGCCTTGAGCTTGGCTCGAGCTGCTTCAACTTGCTGCTATGATTCGACCTCCTTTTCAGTGAACCCTTGGATGAATACATCATTGATAGGTTCCTCTAGACGTTGTTCAGCTGTAGTGACAACCTACTCGATCTCTTCTCCTTGGCCTTCTACCTCTGTAAACAATTGATAGGTCTTGTCTTGTATGGGTTGGAGTTTCTGAGTTACCTCCATAACTCTACTTTGGATAGTATGGATTTTTTGTTGTGCAGTGTGTTTCTCTTAGGAGTGCTTCATTCTTTCCATAATTGACAGGGACTTCAAGTGCACCTGTATCTTTTCGGCTTGATACTTTACCTCTTGGAGATGTGACTCTAGTGCCTTCAATTATGGGTTCTCTGTGAGTTGTTCATAGGTCTGGGCACTGCGATTGGTAAGTTTCTTGCATTCTAGGGTAAGAGCCTTTATCCTTTCAACTACACTCCAGGTGGTTGCTTCTCTTTGGTCTCTTGCATCTTTTGGGGTCTCAGGTACAGTGCGTAGCTACAAATTTTCTATGCGTTGTTGTAGCTATTGGATGGCTTCTATGAGCTGGTTCACCTACTGTGAAATGCAGTCTTCTGCCTTGATTTCTAAGACTATCATAGAGAGAAGTGCTCTTTTGACTGCTTCTTTTACTTTGAGTTGATCCACGAGCAATTGTTCCTTTTCTTGCTGTAGCTGTTCTTTTTCTTCATCAAAATTTTCTTGGAGATCAAGCTTTTCCTATTTTGTAGAACTGTGTTGCTCTACGAGTACTCCTTATACTTGTGTCAAAGCCTGGGTGGCTTGTTGTGTTTCTTCCTGTTCTTATCGAAGGTGAGCTTTGACTGTATTGGCTAGGCGATGGAGTTGAGTTGGCTCATCTCCCAATTTTGGTTCTCTCGACGTAGTGGAGACTGGGCGACGGGACTGTAGGGCTTGTTGTACCCCTCAGAGTTTAGTCTCAATTCGATCATACATATCCTCTTTCTTTGCTTCTTGTTTCTATGTTATTACTAGCAAAGCATCTTGTAGGGCTATTATGAGAAATTCGAAGTCATTGGAGGTGAGGATAGTTTGCATCTTGGTCATGGTGGCCTTCGATTTCTTCTGGGAGGAAGGTTTTGGAGGTAAACATTTCCTCTTATTCAAGGGGTCAACCTCGTCTCCTTTCTTCTATTCAACTTCTTTGTCATTCAAATCTTCACCATCACCTCCTTTCTCTAGTGATATGGAAGCAGTCTTCACAGATGTGTTGTCTATCTCTTAGATCTCTTTGGTCTTTTTTTTTTTTCTAGGTTCGGGCATATCCTGCATAGCTTTCAGGCCGTCGATATGGGATATCTCTACAGGGTCTGATCGAATAAGGAGATCCATCGACTAGTCCTTTTTTATCTCCTCCAAGTCCTCCTCTGTCAACTTGTAGTAGGACTAAAGTTGTTGCTTGTGTTCGTCGGTGCATGCTGTGATGTAAACAAAATTTTGATCTGTGATGAACTTCATCAAAGGCCAAAACCGATGTAGAGTGTTTGGAGTCATGCGAGGCTCATACTAGATGGCTATCTTCAACTGATTGTAGTAGGTATGAAAAACAACATTTGACTGCCATTGTTTATTCATGTTGCTTGAGTACCACAGTGTATTGAACTTCGTGGCTAACAATTCAAAAGGCTCGATGTCCGGGAAGGTCGTACCTTCCAGAATCTCCCAGGCAATAAAAGATATAAGGATCAAGAGCCAACTAAAATGAAATTAATATCCTTGATCATGTGCTTCTCTGTAGTTGAGCTCCAACTGGTTCACCGGTTACTTCACCCATTTCATCTGAAGGCCTTCCGCGCACTTCCCTGCGAGGCCGACTACAAAACCAATGACTTGGGTAGGTCGGTTCTTTCTTACTAACTTCTCTGCAATCAACAGACAGGCGAGGTGCACTATGTCACTCTAGATAGAAGCTACCTTGTAGCCTTGCATTCCCTTCTTGACATCGCCATAAGTGTCCTTGATATTTTGTGCTAGAGCATGATCCATGGATTTTCTAGGGTAAAACTCCTGTGGATTAGGTCCTTGCATACTCAAGCCCATGATCTAATTGATCAACATCAGATGAAATGTTATATGGTGGTTTAGCCCCAAATAACCTCCATGGTAAAAATACAACAACATATTGACACATGCATTCACCTCCTGGTGTCTTTCGAAGTGGGGAATATTCATGACATTTAGCAGGGTGGACTGTGTGAGGTTCATAGTCCACGACTTGGGGATTATATTTGAATTCTTCCCCTTATTTCTGGTCAGGTACTTATGTGGGGTGAGCATGTTACATACTTTTTGATCTCCGAGGTTGAAGTCGCTAAACTTCAACGCTGCAATCTTATCTTGGTATGCTCAAACTGCACGTATCCCCTTCAGGAGGTACACTGTAACCAAGGTGTATTTGAAATCTCTGGGCACACTGTCTCAATTTATTGCACCACTCAAAGGTGGAATATATGTGGGTAGTATACTTGGGGTCAATTTGGGATTCGCTAGATCATCCTTGTGCTTGTTTCACTTTTCATCTGAAGGCTGTGATGGTCTAGCTACGTGAGCAGTAGATGAAGAGGTTGACAGTCCTCTCATCGATGATTCTTGTACACCTGTAGACATCGACATGAATCTTTCAGTCATGAGGTCGATCAGAACTTCTCCAACAAATTTCTCGGCAGTGCTCAAATCGTCCGACATACACACTTGGGGTTGGAAATATTTGGGTTTGGAGGGTAACTTAGACACTGCAATAGGATAGAGGGCAATAGTGTAATGACCACTGTGTAAAATCAATAAGTTTGCGAGCTCAAATTATCTATTGGAAAAATTGTTCTCGGTGCATGGCACGACGGAATAAAAAGGTAACTCAACAATGAGTTGCTTTCAATGGGTATGAAGCCTTCATTAACTCTATTTTTTCCCTTATGTCACGGTCCCAATGGTCAGATGGAAAGATGTTTGTCCATTGAAAAAATTATACCCATTCAGAGTGTTGGTCTAACGGTTATAACGTCCCCAACGGATATATTTCTTTGTCATGGCGAAATGCCATGTGTCGCTGTTCTGATATCCCAATGAAGCTCCAATTTTACAAATTTTCCTTCTGCGAGGTTCCCTCTAGAACCTTCTGCAACTTGTCAATCTTATCTCTCTTCTTACTTATCTTTCTATCCTTCTTCCTAGTGATCTTCATCTCGGTATGCCTTTTTTCATTCTGATTCGTATCTTCTTTTGGCATAGTTACTTCACGTTGTTGAGATTCTTTCCTAAGATTCCAGGGTGACCCTTCTTCTTTATCTGGAATAAGTACTTCAATCTTCTGTGGCTCTTCTACTGTTCTTGAAACTTCTACATCTGGGTCTCTAGTGTTAAATAGCTTCGATCTGTTCTTTTGTTCTTCAATCAAGTGTGCAATCCTTCTAGTCATGAATTATTTTAACTCTTGCTTCTTCTACTCTACAACTTCTTCTTCTTCTTTCCTTTTGGTCTGATCTCTTTCAATAAAAGTTTTTCCTAGTAGCATGGTAAATGGGGCATTGTTCTCAATAAATTTAATAATCTCAAAATCTTCCTCTGTTGAAGTTCTATTGGCATTCATAGGTATCCAGGTGAGCTTTCCACATAATTTTATCATCTTTCCTGTGAATAGTCCTATTCCTCCTAATGAAGGATTCATAAAAGGCCTCCCTATAGCTTCCCAAGTTCTCTCTGTCATGATCTTCACCTATGTTTCCTCATATAGAAGACAATCAATGTTGAAGTCTCCTATTCTTGCTTCAAGGAATTCCTTTTATTTGAAGATCTCTGATAATCTGACATGTCGATGGTCATTCAGGGTTTCTTTCATCTGTAGCAAGGCTTTCTCTGATTCTTTCTGGGATTCTGTCATAATCTTAGTTTTTGGATCTACCTTAGGGTTTTCTTGTCTCATGTTCATTTCTTCAAGCTTAGCAATCATTATAGGGCAATCCAATACTTCATGGTTCCTATCTTTACAAAAAAGACAACTAGGTCTTCTCCCAGGGAATTCCTTAGCAAGATGTCCTAGTTTTCTACAACTGTAACAGAGGTTTAATCCTCTCTTTCTTTTAAATGATCCCCAACCTTTCCTGTACTACACACTAGGATCATGGTAGTTAATCTGCAAACATTTCTTTCTAGGGTCCTGCATACACTTATTAGTCCAAACATTCTTTCTATACATAGGTATAACATATTTTTCACTATTCATATCATATCTACTCATATCAAATATTCTTTCATATATTAATACCCTAGTTTTCAAGTTAGGATAGAATCTATCAAACATACCTAGATCCATACTGTTGAAACAAATATTTCCACTTATCTTACTTCTACAGAGGACAAATCTTTCAGATTTATAACTTTTCACTACTCTTACCTTTATCAGAGCAGAGAGATTTCAGATCTTACCTCTTTTCTTTAGATCATACTTCTTTTCCTTAGCAAAGAGCTTGTCAAACTAAGTAGAGTACTGTGCACTTGAGCAACATATCTACACACAGAGATTTCATAATTTCAGGTTGGATATTTGCACAGATCTTCTTCTTCTTCATTTCCCAGCAATCACAGTTTCAGGTCCTAACAACAGAACCATTTGTTGGCACAGGGGAAAACCTAGGGTTCAACGCTACAACAACGCACCAAGAAAACCCTAAATACTGGCCCTTTCGGCAACACCTGCGAAGCAGATGAAGTCTCACCCAAGGTAGAGGTAGGGGTGGTTGTTGGACTCATGTGTCTGCAACCTTAGCTGGGACACATATCTGTGATTACAATACTTAATAGAACACTTAGCACCATTAGTTCATCATTGTTTAACCAATATCTACTCCGCAGAGAAAACAAAGCATTACAACATTCACCCTGATCTAATGTATTTAAGCACTGAGCATATATAAATGGATCAGATCTAGCAGATTCAAGCACTAAGCACATTTACCTATATCACATCTAACATCTAGATTAATCATAAGCACCAAGAATAAACAAATCTATCTATCTATCTATATCAAGCACTTAGCAAATAACACATAAATGCATCAGAACATCGCACAAAGCAGAATAACACAGTATTCACGTGGTTCAACCCCACCCTGGGGCTACATCCACCAACTCTTCTTCTTCATTAACTTCAATTAGTCATCTACATGCGCAGAGCCACAAAAACCCTACTTTGCATAGGACAGGAGATCTGTGCACACCTCGCAAGATCCTCCTTCCCTGAGCTAGGTCTAGCACAAAGCCTTTCAGAGTTTGTTACAACCACTGGCACTTAGCTCCACAAGTTATCACAATATGCACAGAGCATCTACAAACCATACTTGCACTTAGCATTTATCTTATCGACCTTACATCACATAGATGCCCTTTCTTACATTGCTTAGACATTTATTTATATTTTACAAAATAGGCCTAAACATGGGTAAACCCATAGGCTGACATCGCATACCAATTACATATTCCCAAATCCAAAAAAAGGACAAAAAGGGGATGAGATCCCGTGATCTCCTCTTCGTCTTGCACTCTATCTTCGACAGGTTGTCGATGTCCCAAAATAGGTCAACCTGACCAAGGATCTCCCCAAAACTTGGTCAAGGGCCAACACATCCAAATTTTCATTAGCCGACATATTGATTTAAGTGGATGGACATGATAAGAAATGGATAAGATCTGAGATCTCGATCACCCAAATTTTCGTCAGCCTTCGAATCGAAATAAGTGGAAGGAGAGGATAAGTTAGAATAAGGGTGTGCTAATCTCAGAGGCCAATAATCATGTAGTCAGATCTATGGTCAACAAGGCATATTAGACCCCCCAACCTTTCTTCTTTTAACCGTTGGGGGTAGGGGGGGTTCGATTTGGTGGTATTTCCCATGTGGGACCCTCATACTTGTCACCTTATTTTTAACTTAGACCCCCATCAATGATTTCCACTTACCGCCTAACCCCACCTCTGAGTAAACCACCAAACCATTCATATATACCACCTTCGCGCTGTGACATCACACTCCACTACCTGATACACGTCACACTCCACTGCCATGCTCTGCCTCCACACTCCACTACACTGCCTACACGTCTCACCCACATCAGCAGACCACCTTAGCAAGGACATGTGGCAGACCATGTCAACAAGGACATGTGGAAGACCATGTCAGCAAATACACATGGCATAATTAGATGATGACAAGTGTCAAGAGGAAACTAGCTCATTCCATGTCAATAAGTGATGTAAGCAAGTTACGTCACTCTGAGAGATTTAATTCAAGAGTTTCTTCACAAAAAAATGTCAGAAGTCTCGAAGTCTCGAAGGATGAAGTTCCAAAGTATCTCTCAACCATCTGATCTGAATATCACTTCATGTGCATTCTCAACCATTGATCTAGTTTAGTGGAAGGATAGTGTAATTGGAAGTGTTAATCGACAACAAGCGATATCCACCGCCTATGACTTATTCAGTAGGTGACCACTCCAGAAGAAAATGAATAAGTGATTAGCCTAAAGTCCTTAACATCGAATACCCGAAGAAGACCCTAGTCATTGATCACCAGGAGGGGTACGTGTCAGAAGATTATGCATTCGAGTGAAAGCACTCCGGGAGAAACGAGTACATAGGAGTTGAAACTCCTGAATCCCAAAGTGTTGAAGTCACTCATGATCACTGATCATGTAGGAGGGTATGTGTCAATAGATCATTGACTCTAGGTGAAAACGTTCATGGAAAAGAAAAGCATCGAAGAGTCGAAAAGGCTGAAGTCCTAAAGCGAAGGATAGTTGTTGGATTAAGGAGCACATATGTCATCAGATCTTCCATTTCATAAGATATCAAGTAAGAAGAAATGAGAAGTTGAGATTCGAAATATCTGAAGTCCGGATACCCAAAGGATATCTCCACCATTGATACGAGAGGGACACATGTCACTGGATTGTCAACTCTGGAAGATTGACTTACAGAGGAAAGCAAGGGTTGATATTTGAAACTCCCGAAGCTCGGATCATGAAATAAATCACATTCATTGATTTAGGAAGGTTATATATAATTTGCATATCATGAAAGAACAAATCTGAATTGTTCATTAAGGAGCACCGTCAAGATCATGAGATCGACAGTCCCATCTCATTGAGGGGATGCGCGAACTTTAAAAATATGAAGGTGGGCCGAAATTGAAACCATGGTTTTGTAGAAAGGACACATGGAGGCTTGAGGTAAATTGTGAGGCAAAAAGTATTTTGGTAAAAACCACCTTTGGACGTGCTTGCAATCTTGTGGTCACATGAGATCTTCACCCAAGTTCATATCGAGAAACAGAGCTAGCACTCACTAGAACGAGATCGGGAAGTGCCTTTTGAATAGGATTTTGGTTACCACTAGTGTTCACGTGAAGGAAGGGGCTTAGAAGCCAAAGAAGCCAAAAATGACTAACTGTAAGAAGATGAAGAGTTGCAATTGCCATAGAAGCCAGAGAATCTCAAGATAATGCCTGCTAATGATGAACAGATTCAGAATAACCGCCAGAGAAGAGGAAGAGTTGCAACTGCTAGAGAAGCTAAATAATCTTAGGATAATGCCTACTAATGATGAATATATTCAGAATAACTTCCAGAGAAGAGGAATATTTTGAATGATGATCAGGCAGAGAACTCAGCGTCAGAAAGATATGAAGAACATAGAAGAGAGAGTGTTTTTTGATAGTTATGCATGTGGGTATGAGGAGATGTAGTTTTTGGGTACCTGAAGTGGAGATTAGTGGTGCAGTGAAGAGAATGTAGATGAAGCACATTGCATAAAAGGTAAAATATAATTTGAACATCAGGGTGTTGTGCATAGTAGGTAAAAGAGATGAGCATAGAAGCAGAAAGATGCAAAAGCGTAACATAGCATAGAAGATGAAGAAGGAAGGGGAGACATCAAGATATAACAAACCATATCAGAGACAGAGAAAGTAAGTAAAGTTTTATAAGATTCAATCAGGGTGGTAGGGTGGTGCTAGGGAGGATTGCAGTCCTCTAAATTCTAGTTGGTGCTAGAAGATATTCTGGGATTTGGTGCTTCCATCTAGTGGGTTCTAGAGAAATCTAGGAGTTGGTGATTCCATCTAGTTGGTGCTAGATAAATATGAGAGTTGGTGCTCTCTGCAAGTTGTAGCTTGATATCAGAATTGGTAGACACATATTTGAGTTGGAGCTCAAACATTGTGATGTACATGGAAGTTGGAGCTTGATTGACATCCTAAGAAGAAGAGGTTTTCACCCTTTATGGGTTTCCTCAGGAAAATCGGTGTCTCTGTGTATTCTGTGTGATTGATCATTGTATATATATGAAGGTTAAGTTATCAACAACACATTAAATAATAATTTAGAAAGAATAAAAAAAATAACAAGAAATGTTTCAAGATTATATACATAAATGATTGACCCCCCCCTCTCAGTTATATTTCCAACAATCCTATGGACATACATTATCTAATTAGAAAGTCATTTTTGTCATTGAAAGAATTAGTATCTACTTCCATTGCCATAGTGATTTGGTACAAGATTTTTCATATGAGTTGAAGCAGAATTTTTGGCTTCCACTCCAAATAGTTATGAGGCTTGAGAAGTATTGCCGGTGAATAATCCATTTTTTCTGATTTCTTCAATCTTCATTACCTGCAAAAAGAGTCTGGTGTGTATTTTTCCTAGAAATACATTGGCTCTGATACCATGTAAATGTGGATGCACCTACACATATAAGATATAGCTAGAAAAGGACATACACTATTTGCAGAAAAATGAGAAAACATGGAAACAAGAGAGAGAGAATCAAATAATTGTATTAACTATATTCCACACTCAAAGAGTGAATAATTTACAATATATATAGGTTACATGAGTAACTAATGCACCATAGTAGTGATCTAGAGAGATATATACACTCACTAACAGACACTAGAGTAAACTGCCACCTAATCCTAGTTAACCCATCCATGCAATCATCGGTTAACTAAGACACATGTGTGGAAGTGAGAGAGACACATGCAACTTCTGGTGATAAAATTGAGGTTTCCATGCATGAGTGACTTCCCCTAGTCTAACTGAGTGTAAATGACTTTGAAATGAAGAGGAACACCCTATTTTGTAGGGGAATATTCTCTAGAGAAAATATTCTCTAGAGAAAATATTCTCATCTAAGGAATCATTCTCAACATTGGACGATAAAACTTAGGAAAATAATTCTAGGTGAGAGTGTAATATATCCAACAAGTGCATGAAAGAGATGACCTTAAAAATGTATGACATAGCCCATATGTGAATGCTCAAGTAAATTTTTAGATTTTTATTAAGGGACAACAACCTTAGATCATCACATTCAACCATGAAAGAAACTTGTAATGCCAAATAATTATAAGCGATGAAAGCATTGTTTAGATTTCCCAAATAGATGTGAACTTTATATGATTTTTTTATTAAAACAACAAAATATATAAATTGTATTTGTTGGATTACTGAGAGGGGAGTGTTGGTCACTATAATTGCTTAATTAATTTCAAACAACCAAGTGAAACATAAATTATCAACCCAGGGAAGTCTTTTGTTTCAAAGATAACCACGCACTATATATGCTCAATTCCAAAAGCACTTAGTGTTGTAGTAAAGAAATCATTCTATCTATACTTGCTGGAGTAGACTGAAGCTCTGAATTAAATCACAGGAAAGAAATCTCCCTATTGCAATTCAATTTAAGAATCC